>LR751662.1:76709-147845 GCA_902729485.2 Mus minutoides
AACCCTATAGGTGGAAGAATAACCATGAACTAACTAGTACCCCCTGGGCTCGTGTCTCTAGCTGCATATATAGAAGAGGATGGCCTAGTTGGCCATCAGTGGGAAGAGAGGCCCCTTGGTTATGCAGACTTTATATGCCCCAATACAGGGGAACGCTGGGGCCAGGGGGTGGGAGCGGATGGGTGGGGGAGCAGGGCTGAGAGGGGGGAGGGTATAGGGAACTTTCTGGATAACACTTGAAATGTAAATGAAGAAAATATCTAATAAAAGTTGAAAAAAAAAGAAGAAAAAGAAAAGAAAACCTCAATCCCACTGTTCTTGGTGTAAATTCCTGTCATGACCAATGAAACATAGTGCAAACACACTTTAATGGCTTATCTTTCCTCTTCCTATGCTTACCCTCATTTCTTCTCTTTTTTTACAATATTCCAAATAATGCTTTGGAGTTTTGTTTATGTATTTCCCTAAAATCTGCCCCTAGCAAGTTATGAACTAATAACTGCCCATTTATTTCCTGCACAGTGACTGGGATCCAGGACCTCACTGTAAAAAATTCCATTTACTCTCAGGTTATTTGTCAGGTTATTTGTATAAGGGTTTAATTTCTTGAAGTCCTGCTGAACACCATGGTTTAGGGTATCTCTCAATTGAACTGTCACATGGCTTCCTTGAAGATGTGCTTTGAGAGGTCAGAGAAAAATTTGTAGAATAGTGAAATGGTAATTTTAAATAATGTATTAAGTGATGAATACTGTATATTGGGGGAAACAAAATAAATTTGTTTCTTTCTTAAAATCAGGCTATATATCCTAACTCACTTACTTGACAAAATGTTTTTCTGGGTCCTTTCACAGGAATACATATTCTCTGTAAACAATATTTATTTCTGCTTTTGTTGATGTTTCTGCTCATATACTCAAATTTAAAACAAAAATATTTGAATTAAATTTGAAATATTTTATGGAAGATTATTTTATTTAATGCATCAAAAATTATCTTATATACCATTTATTTAATTCCTATTAATTCTATTAAAAATCCAGTGGCAAAAGCAATCTGCAAACTAGTACATTAAAACTTTATTTAAAACATATTACATAGACCTATCTGTGTTTGTTCTGTATTGTCTATTAACTGTTTCTAAGAGACAATTATTCAGAAAGAAGTTAACCTTTTGTTAGTAAATGGAAGTGATTTGGTTTAAGTTGGACAAGGCTTCACAATGAGAGTACTTAAATGTCCTCCAACCATTTCCATGTTCTCATTTTATAACAGAGGCAAATTCCAGCAATTTAAACAGTTTTTATATGTTAAAACTGAAGAATCTTGAATTGTTTTAATTTTATAATGTATCACTTATACCAAAATGCTATCAGTTATTCATCAAATACCTACATGTCATTCCACACGATTCAAAGCAGAAACATAAATAAAAGGAATTATACCATAAAATTATATTGTAGACATATTCACATTTGAAACACATAATATGGTAGGTCTATAATGATACAGGAAATAAATATAGAAATAAATGTACTTTAGTATTTTAAAATTTGATTGAGAATTCATGATAGTTTAAGAAATAATCCTTCAATTAACTAATATAATTAATACTACATATAATTGAATATAATAGCAATTATAATTTATTGATTTGGGGGATTACAATATGAAAACTAGATAAGGTAAAAATCTAAACCTTATTTTCGGGAAATCAAAATTAATCACCATCTCAAGCTCTCAGTATGTCTTTAAACAATGTGATAATTGATCAAATACTACAATCTCTGAATGTATCAACTACTTTTACATCCACCTTAGTTCATACTAAAATGAAATATAACTACTTCAATCTTGACACTAGTTACTAAATATTTTTCTAGACTAATGTATGTAATAATTTTATATTAAATTAATAAATTTGCATTAATTGTCGATTGAGACATTTTCACATCTATACTCAGAGAATTCTATATAAGTTATATCGTAAGAAATGAGCACAGCGGAAGGGTACATTAGATAGATTTACACAGGACAGAAGGAAACATCTCATGTTCTGAAACACAAAGTGTAAAAAGCACAGAAAGATGGTCCTCAAGAACAGCAAAAGCAAGTTTATACAGGTCAGCTTTGATAATTGTGTAACATATTAATATACAATGAATGCCTTTACATTGGTGAAAGGAAAGAGAACTCTGGGAAGGGAAAAAGGCATTTGTAATACACTGTGCAAAATCACGAAAGCAATAGCTTTGGAATACTCACATCTGTAGAAAATCTTGTGGGTTTGAATTCAATCTAAAAGAATCAAAAATATTGATGAAAAATTGTCTTTATAGTTATAAAACAAGAAAAAGAACATTTCAGTTTATGGTACTTCCTTTCATTTAAGGTTTTTTTTTTTTCCTACAGAAAAGGAAAATTTATTTTCAGGTTGAAATGTTTATGTGTGAGGACTTAATTAATAGTTTAATGATAGCAACAACATTGTTTCATTGAGGCACCAAAATAAATATTGACAATGAGAGAACACATGGGAGATTGTAGTCAAGTTTCTCAAAACTGCTATTATACTTATTTTCAATAAATAAACCTTGTTTTAGAAAACATTTTTGTCAATGTTCAGAGATTTCATTTTAAAAAGGATATAAATATGTGTTCAATTTCTTAATATATTTTTCTATTGTATTCACCTTACTTTAGTCAATCTACCAAAGCCTTGCTAAAATTAGATAATTTTTCAGTTAGATGTGGAAAAGGTAATAGAACAATAGAATATTATTTCCTAATTGGGTACTATCATATAATTTCTCTCTCTCTCTCTCTCTCTCTCTCTCACACACACACACACACACACACACACACACACACACACACACACACACACTCTCCATTTCAGCTTTGTATTGGTGCACACACATGCATATTATAGGGTTTGGAAATGGATCTAAAGAAAATTTGACTAATTTTGACATGAAGTTTATGAGCTTTACTGCAGCTCCTTCTTGATTATAAAGCTAAGTATCACTCTGAGCTTCAAGAAACCCATATAAAAGTAATAACAATTCAATTTAAGTTGGCCTGGTTGTAGAAGCTTATAATCCCCTGAACTCAGGAGACTGAGGCATGAACATCCCAAGTTTGAGGACTCCTTGATTTGAGAGTGGTCTCAAAATAAAGTGGAGGGGAATGGGGATATTGTTATCAGCCAAGAACTTTCAGTAAATAATGAGATCCAAGATTCAACAAAGCAATCCTGTCGTGGTGATTGATCCCTAACTACAATTTGACAATTTGAGTCTGAGGTAAGTTTTCAATGGTCATCCACCACAGTGGAGCTTTCCAAGAGAATCTGTTTCTGTGTATATATGTTAAGTATCAAAAAAAAAAAAAAAAACTAGTTACATTAAAGTATAATATGTGATTAAATCACTTTTGAGTAGTTAGTATTTATATGTTACTCTATGATACATTTTCATCTAAACATTTAAACATCAAACTTCAACATGAAGTTGCTCTATATTTACCCCTTACAAAGTATGCAATATGAAACTGAACCTAATACTCAAACAGTTTTAGAAAATAAAATTATTGTTTTTAAATTTAGAGCAAAAACTATACAGATAAACTTTCCAAGTTCGGCATATAATACTCATTTTCTACACTGTGTTTTCTAAATAGTGAAGCTGAATGACTCCAGTAATGTGCAAATCTGCTTTTATTGCATTCAAATTTGACGGGCTTATAGGGCTTATAACTTGGTTCTGTTTATGCCAGAGGCTCACTGTCTTTGCACTTCTATATCCAAATTGTATTTTGGATCTATGAGTGTCTGATTATAGTTGAGTTTCTAAAGATCTACTTTAACAATTTCCTTTAGGACTAACAAAATGAATGAGAGTTCCTATGATATTACAAAGGTGCTGGGTCAATTATTAGCACATAGAGTCTCTATCTGAAAACAGCTCTCTCCACAGATATGACCTTTAAAAACTAATTTTTAAGTATTTAATGTAAATGATAAGTTTTCCTCCACTGTACATATTTTAGAAAGATGTTTTAACTAAATAATAAAAAGACCTACCTTCCTAGGAACATTCATTTTATTCAATTCTTGGGGAGTTTCCTCTCCATTATGCTTGGTTTACCTTTAGTTGAAGCTTAATGCTTCATTTATTTTAGAATAAGCAGGGCTCGTAGGAAAATATGAATGTTTTTGACAGAAACTATTTTGTAAAAGGAAAACTATCAGGTGGAATTAGTTAAACAATTATGTACAAGTAGTCTAAATCATGAAAATTTCATATTCCAAATGACCACTTGTAGCATACCAATCAGTTTTAAAATTTATGTTTTCCTATGTTTGTTTTGAAAATATTTCTTGTAAGTCGAAAGAGTTTTACAGACTTGGGGTCCATTTTCCAAGTTTCCATTCAATCAGATGTTGGTTTAAGCTGCCAGATAAGAATCCAGTCTCATGTTTTGACATACAGACTTTCAAATAATGCAAGACATGCCATACAGTCCTTTCTATAATGACTGACAATTCCATCATCATCATAAATCATTTTCTTACTATGATAGTTGTTCATCATTCTCCTGATTAGTCAAGGGATCTGAAAAATATCAATAAACACAGAACAAGAAAGAAACACACATGCACACACACGCTATAATTCCAACTTTTGTCACANCTTTCAAATAATGCAAGACATGCCATACAGTCCTTTCTATAATGACTGACAATTCCATCATCATCATAAATCATTTTCTTACTATGATAGTTGTTCATCATTCTCCTGATTAGTCAAGGGATCTGAAAAATATCAATAAACACAGAACAAGAAAGAAACACACATGCACACACACGCTATAATTCCAACTTTTGTCACACCACATATTTTAAAGCTTAAATTACACAGACTGAGAATTCCAATGTAATGACATACAGTTAATTTCTTTCCTACTGAGGATATTTTCATTTATTTCACAGTGATGTGAACTTTGAAATACATTTATTTCTAAATATTTTATATAGTTATTTGGTGAAAGTTATTTTGAATAAACATACCAGATTAATCTCACACTTTCATGGCTAAAATTTCAAACAGAGGCCATACTTGAGAAGAGTGCAATATAGAGAAGCATGGCTACCTTTTAAGGAGCCTAGAGAGCACAGCCCAGAGTGTGGCATAGTTCTCAGCCCACTGGGTCAAGAGTAATTAAGACAGAACACAGAATTTAGTAAGTTGTAACTCAGAATTATTGGCAGGGTGTAGATAATATAAGTAGTGGAGGTTAGGCAGTAGCCCAGCTATTGTGCTGATTAAGCTATATCAACACACACACACACACACACACACACACACACACACACACACACACATCTCTATCTCTATCTCTCTATCTCTATCTATCTTTATCTCTATATCTATCTATATAGATATATCAATAAGTAGCATATATATGTATGTATATATATGTGTGTGTATCTATCTATATAGATATATCAATAAGTAGCATATATATGTATGTATATATATGTGTGTGTATCTATCTATATAGATATATCAATAAGTAGCATATATATATATATATATATATATATATATATATATATATATATATATATAATAGGTAGCCTAGCATGGTGGCACATGCCTTTAATTCCAGCAGTAGGAAGGGAGAGGAAAATCTCTATGTGTTTGAGAACACAACTTGGTCTACCAAGAAAATTCAAAGAAAGCCAGAGCTACACAGTTAAACCCTGTCCCAAGAATCCAAAGGGGAATAAAAAAAAAAAAAAAAAAAAGGCTGCACAGACTTATTTTAAATAACACAACAGTAAATGCTAAAACAATCAATATCATTTGAAATATATTAATTATATGCTATCATAATTATTTACTTGTTGGAACTGTGTATGTGTATAAATATTTTGCATATTATGTGATCATGGGCAAATATTAATACTCTGCATATAATTTCTTAGAATTGTACATGTGGGTTCAATTTCTTTTATGATCCATGAAGAAATAGAACCATCTGTGGTGGGGCATGTTTATTTGCTTATGATACTGTCCCTGTGATGTAGCCCTGTAGTTCTTTTGAGAACTACATTATTACATTATTCCTATTGGAAATCTATGAGATGAGGTAGTAAAATTCACATCCCTAAAGTCACTCCAGATTACATACCTTTGTGATATTGTTTGTCAATATGTTTTTACAAAATAAATTGTTTATCTTATCCCTACCTATGCCCTTTAATTCACTTCTAAAAATGTTCATCATACACTTTGTTTCTGCATATTTTTGACTTACTGAAAATATGGGTTTGTTTATTGAATTCTTAAGTTCACTTTTTCTAATCCAGTAACAAACATCAGCAAACATTGCCTAGTTTCCACTTGAGAATCCTAGTGATTAACCACTTAACTGTGTTTAATATTGAAAAAAAAATACAAGTGCAAATCTGAAAGCAATTGTATTTACGTGCATGCATGCCTTGTGTGTGATTTTTCTGCACATGAGTACAATTGTTTTCAAATACAAGAAGAGACTGGCAGATTCCCTGGAGCTGGAGTTACAGCAGATTATGAGCTACACATAATGGGTGCCTAGACTCAAAGTCCGCTCAGTCTATTGCAAAAGCAGTAAGTTGTTCTTAGTGTGGTTCTGGTGAAGTTACTGTTTTAACTCCACCTAATTAATGTGACTTTACAATTCATGTAATTGGCAATAAAACTTTGTTTGGGGTAGTGTTAAAAATTCTTTCAGTGTTTATTTTGCTTTTCTTTTTGATGGGGAGATATTATATGTCATTTATTCAAAATGTCCGAGAGGTATCTTCAGAATGTCCCATCCGTGTAAGTACATTTTATAACTCAGTCTCCAACTTGAATTCACTGTAGTCATGTATTCACATTTTTCATTGTTAAAACTACTGTGACTTTGTGGGTCACATTCTGCATACTTCTGGTTTTTTCTCCAAAAATATTTTATTACATCTTTGAGAATTTTATATGTTATATTTTAATCAAATAATCTCTGCTTAGTATTCCTAAAGCTTATGTGGATTTCTGCCTTTTGCCAGCTGTTGAATTTTTGGTCAATATCTTTCTCTGTGTTCCTATGTTAATTCTATGACCTCTTCCTTCAGGTATTATTAAGCACACTTTCTATGTGCTTAGTTTAATTTACATTTAGATGGACTACATTTGGAAAATGATTTTTTTTTCTCTACAAACTTTGTATTTTGATTTTTGTTCCCCAGATTGTGGAGTTGTTTGAATAGGTAGAACTCTGCGCAGTTGGTGCCCTCATCAGCAGACCCTGGAATCTAAAGCTGTGCCTCTGACATCTGTCCCTATATTTGTTCCCCCAAACACGTTCTGCTTTAGGTATTGTGAGGCAAGGAAACAGTACATGTGTTCCCACCATCATTAACCTTATGAAATTCCAATGCCATGAGGGACTGAAACCAAATGAAACAGACAAAATAAGTTCTTCACCCTCCCTGAAGTTATTTCTTTCTAATCTTGTTTTCTACAAATTAAATGCAGCTGAGACCCAGACCCTTTTAAGTTGCAATATATAAATTCTTATTATTTTCTTTATTTCAAAGTTACATTTTAAAGTGTTTCAATTCTCATATAGTGTTTATTAATTTTTACAAGTTCTTTTTTATGTATAGATTTTGTCATTTATTTTATTTTATATATGTGAATTATGAGGTACATGCTATAGAGTATAAAAATGACAAACAGTTACTTCAGGAAAATTTTAAAAATTACCTTGAAGAATTAGCATATATTATTAAATTATAGACATTACAGATAACATCAATTATACATTAAATATGTAAAGTATTTCTAGATTTGAAAATAGTATAGGTTAAATAACAAATTTATATAATTATGACACTAATAAACAATAAAATTAATGTCTAAAAAATTAAATACTGTGATTATATATCACAACCATATATGAAATTTGTTACATGAAGTTTTCCTAAGATGTTATTTAAGTATATAATTCTTCTTTTCCAAATATTATTAATATTTTGTTATAAGTAATGTGTCATATAATGTTCTTAGTATGCTTTCTAGTATTTATAGGTTCAATTTGGCCTTTCATTTTGTTTTTCTAGCCTTTTTAGCTTTATTATAAACAAGATTTTTGTTTACATATAATCTCCCATTATCATGGTTGGCATCAGAGGCTCTGAAATCTGTGACATCACATAGGTGTGACACACAAGAAACCCTTCCTTGAGTACATCACCCATTCCCTCCAATACAATTCCTTTTCTATTACTTTCTACTCCACTTCTTTCCCATCACATCTTCATGGGCTTTTTGAAAACCCTTTGAATCCATTTAGTACTGTTTGTGTGTGCCCGGGTTTAGGATCATCTACTGGGACATGGGCTGTCTCTCATGTGCCACATCCATAAAGAAACTGGACTTTCCCTCCGCCAAGTGGTAGTCAGTTATCACTATCTCCACTTCTAGTGGTGGGACCTCCTGATAACTTCTGCTTCCACACTAACCTTTATCTACCTTGATCTTGCCTATGACTCCTGTGACTTCAAATTCTTCATTCCAATGAATATGTTAATATATCAAATGAGCATATAGTTTAACAGGAATATTGATAATACGTGTATTGTAATGTACTCAGATCTCTTATAGTTGTTTATATGGAACACTTGGAATCATCGCTTCAATGGCTACAATCAGAGGAAGGGTTTCTTGTGTTATTGTTAACTATCATTGAACAACCATTGAAAAATATATGCTTAAAAATTACTGATTCTTCCCAAGTTATCACAAAACATGTCTCTCATTTTATATTTCTCTAGCTATGCTAATCTCTTGAATCTTTTGTTTGATTTATCAGTACCTTAATAGTAATTTATTTTTATGAGAAAAATCATACATTAACTCTACATGTAGGATAAAAATTTTTAAACTTTAAGGCATTTCAGGTAAATATGTTTACCAGCCTTTAGTCACACTATGTCCATTTTTCCTGTCTTATGATCTTATCCTGTTGAAAGATTTTTTTACTTGTACAGGGTATGGATGAGTTAAGTGTTAGCAGAGGAATGCATTTAGATAATTTATAAAGAATTTTAGTTTGATGACCATGAAAAATACAAGCTGTGCTATATTGTGGTAAAGCTGACATATTTGGCATTAGGCTGAGATGAATTTTCCACTCAAAGAACTCAATGACATGCTTCTCTTTTTTCCTTTATTAAGGAAAGAATCCTGAAAATTTTTTTGGCTTACACTTTGTGGACTAATTACATGCATGATGTTTTGGCTCATTTCTGTGCATTTTAATAGACCTATTATCCATTTTCTACAAGATAGAAGTATAGAAGATAAGAAAATAGCCTCCACAGAGGAAACACCATTTACATGGTTCAGATTCACTTTCACAGGCATGAATTATACTTTGAGAAAATGGAAGAGCTGGTTAACCTTGAAGATTATTTAAAATATGGCAGTTGATATTTCTTAAATCTATTCATAATGCTACTTAATATCTCATTTGTATATATATATATATATATATATATATATATATATATATATATATACAGATGTTTAGGAGAGCATCGTCTTGTTTGTATTTTGAAGCACTGAAAACATTGAAAAGAAATCTTTTCTGTACAAAAAAAATATATATCAACACTATAAATATTAATTTAAAATTGAATTTTGTCTCTCCATATGAATTTGCCTTAAAATACCAATATCACAATATAATTCATAATTTAGTGACTATTTAAGGGGACAGACACACTTTAAATTTTATCATTTTAATTTATGTGTATTTATGTGTGCCCGACTGAGTTTATATGTATATGTATATGTATACCTTATGCAGACAATTACCCAGGAAGGTCAGATGGTATACTATCGTGTGAAACTAAAGTAACAAGTTGGTAGGAGCAAACAAATGTTGTCAGTAGGAAAGCACATTTATGTCCTCTTCAAGTGCAGGAGTTAATGTGATGTTTCTCCAATCTGAAACACAAGGACTACTTTTTTTTGTTTGTTTATTTGTTGTTGTTTTTTGTTGTTGTTGTTGTTGTTGTTGTTGTTTTTCGAGACAGAGTTTCTCTGTATAGCCCTGGCTGTCCTGGAACTCACTTTGTAGACCAGGCTGGCCTTGAACTCAGAAATCCGCCTGCCTCTGCCTCCCGAGTGCTGGGATTAAAGGCGTGCACCACCACGCCTGGCTCAAGGACTACTTTTAAGTATATACTTTCAAACTTACTGAAAACTGGTTTCCTCATCCAAAGTCCCAAAGTTTACATTTTGCCAACATCAGCATGGTCCTGAAACAGAAAAACCAACTACCCTGATACCAACTATTAGTATGGTATGAAGAGAAACAACGAATAACCACAGAAACTCTTATAAAATAAAAACATTTTATTAAAATTCGCTTACAGTTTCAGAGATTTAGTCCTTTTGCTTCATGGATGGGGTATGATAGCTCCCAGGCAGGCATGGTAGCTTAGAGTTCAACATCAGGAATGGACAGCAGAAGGAAGAGAAAAAGTCATGGGCCTGGCTTGGGCTTCTGAATTCTCAAAGTCCTGCCTTCCCCCCACCCTGCACCCAGTGATATACTTCCTTAAACAAGACCACACTATCTCAATTAGTGCTGGTTCCTGTTGACGAACTATGAACTATAGAAGCCTCTGAGGGATCATTCTTGTTCAAACTACCACCTACTCAATGGATCATTATTTTCACTCAGAAAAATCACTTTCTAGTCACACCTGCCATGGTGATAGTCAGTTAATTATTTATAGCTTTTATCTACCATATTATCACTACGTTTCACATATGAGCCTTTCTCCTTCATAAAAGAAATTTATCTACCTATCTTTTGCATTTCCAATTCTGAACATCCAGGATAATGCACATTCTTTTCATGTGGCTGATATGTTAAAAGGAGTCAAGATCATGGAAATCCTGGTTATGGAAGCATAGTCATTTGAAAATTCTGATAGCAAGTTTAATGCAAATTATTTGGAGAGAATAAAATTTATGTCTCACTAGTACAAATAAACTTTTATTATAAAATCATATACAAACATGGCAGATGGGGAGGATTTCACATGGCTCACTTCTTAATCAGTTCTTTGAGATGTAATAACAGGCATATTGACCACGTTTCAGGCAATAGCCATATTTCAGACATGGTCAACACCAACTGGTGCTATGAAAATTTGAAGGAGACAGGAGGTTTTCTTATGTTTGGGAGGATCTAGGAGAATGTAGAATGGAAGGTATTAGTTGTATTTCATATTTTTAATTGAATACATGTATTAAAATTTCAATGTGAATTAAAAAAGACAAAGAGAAGAGATGAGAGAGAGAGAATACACCAGAATGTGGCAATGTCATATTCTAGCCTAGGTTGTTCAAAATTTTTGCATAGTCTCTTTAATGGCGAAAAACTATGAATAATTCATATTAAAACATTAAAATTAGTTGAATATGTGATTATATATATATATATATATATATATATATATATATATATATTAGTTTTTCTGTTGTAACTTAATGAACTGATTTGACAGACTGAATGACTAAAGTTCAACATCACTTGATTCATAATTATAAGTACTTTGCACTCTAAATCATAAAAATCACACAGTATTCTACTGAAACTGTAGATTAAAATATTAAACCAATGCCATTGCTTTAATATATATATATATATATATATATATATATATATATATATATATATATATATATAATATTTTTCTGGTTAGACTGATGATATTTTGTTTGATCCAAAAATAATTGAATATAAATTAACACAGATTGACAAAACTCATCAGATAAATGACATTTCCCTCTAAAATATCTTTAAGTAAGAATTCTATTCACCTATAACAAAGCTGTATAGTCTGTCAAATATGCAGCCTACATTTACATACATCATAACATATAAAGTATATAGTATATTTTTTGTATCATTTTATTTTCTAGAGAAGACCTTGAAATTTAAGACTCTCAATTATAGTTAAAATTAAGCTAATACTTATTCACACCAAGAAGACATAATAGTACTAAGTTAGAATAACTCAATCAGAAAATATGATTAGTCTCATGACTCATTTCTACTGTTTTAGATGATAAATTACTTAATTTTTAATATAGTCAACAAATATATAACTTGAGTTAAAGTTTTAAAATAACACCAACTGAATCATTTAATTCTTAGTTTTATAAGAAGCTAAATGTTTGCATCCAGTGTTGTATGCCAATGTATTATTTTAAGTTTTTATTTGTATATTCCAAAAATTATTATAAAATATATTGGAGTTACAGAAAAAATCAAGAAGCAATGCTGACTTCTTCACTCCCTATAATATTTCTGTTGCACCTTCAGTACACTTGACTCATGCAGTTTGACAGCAAAAACAAATATAACTGTTTACTTCCTAACCAAAACCTGGAGGGTCTTTTTATGCCTGAATAGATAGGTGTCTCTGCAGATGATTAGGAAAACAGTACAGAAATAACTTAGTATGCTATGAATCTGATAGAGAGATCAAAAGTTTAAGAAAAATAAATGAGAATCTTAGAACAAGAAGATTTAGAGGTGCCTTAGGCAATGTTCAATAGAAACATTTTAAGAAAATGCAACCAATAAGGGCTGGAGGTGGAAATTATGACAGTTGTATGATTTAAACAGATATCTCTGTATCTCCTGGGAACATTCAGAATTATGCTTGTTATCCATAAATTTGTAAAAAGAAGCATCTCCTAGTCTGCTTAGATTTTTTTTTTTTTCCATTGGAAGGCAGAAGTTTCCAAGTGCAACGTCCACAGCTGGCTTCTGCATCAGATTGCTTCCAAACAATAGACTTTCTGGTTTAAGCACCTAGCTTCCAGCCAGTCAGCTTTCAGTCTTATGGAATATAATAGAATATAGTTAGCATTTAGTGAATGATTTGAAGATAAATGAATATTGCGGAGAGGGAGACTATAAGAATGCAAAGTGCAGCCGGATGGTGGTGGCACAGGCCTTTAATCCCAGCACTTGGGAGGCAGAGACAGGCAGATTTCTGAGTTCAGCCTGGTCTACAAAGTGAGTTCCAGGACAGCCATGGCTATACAGAAAAACACTGTCTTGAAGAAAACAAAAACAAAAACCAAAAACAAACAAACAAAAAAGAATGCAAAGTGCAAGAAGAAAGAAGTGAGAAGAACATGGATTTGGACATTTTTTTATACTCAATAGTACTGGGACTCGCCAACTTATGTGAATCTCCTTTTCTTCCTTTTGCAAAATATGGAGAAAGTGGTAGGGTGCATAAGCTGATATGAGCAGAGACTCAGAGTATCATTGTAGAAGGATACTTCGAACACTGCTTATGGTGGACCAACTCAATGCAGAACCAATCATCAAAATTCAACTCCTCTTCATTCATTTTTGTTTTCCTTGTTTGTATGTGAGGAAGCGTCTCAGTGCAAATGTCCTCTGTGACTGTCTTGACTCACTGAATACAACTGCTTCCCTTACAGATAACACCTGTCATTTCTGTCCCTTTGGTTTGTTCTCCTAATTATTTAAAAGGTATGTTTTAACTGTTATTGTTACATATGGAAATTAAATGGGGCATAATTTTTTTCTTTATATTTTTAAAATTGAAAATGGATTCTTCTGTCAGACAATATATTTCAAGCAGTTTCCCTTACCTCCACTCCTACTACCTTGTTGATATTCCTCAGCAATAACTCCTCAGACTTACTCCTCCTGTTTCCTTTTCAAAAGAGAGCAAGCCCGGAGAGATGACAGACATGCAAGACAAAACAAAATACAGTAAGACATGGCAAAAACCCTCCTATAGATGCTGGACAAGGCAGCCAATTAGAAGAAATAGAGAATCAAGAGCAGAGACTGAAGGAATGACCAGCCAGAGACTGCCCCACCTGGAGATCCATTCCATATATGATCACCAAACCCAGACACTATTGTGAATGTCAACAAGTGCTTGCCGGCAGGAGCCTGATATAGCTGTACCCTGAGAGGCTCTGCCAGTGCCTAACACATACAGTAGTGGATGTTCACAGCCATCCATTGAACTGAGCAAAGGGTTCCCAGTGAAGGAGCTAGAGAAAGGACTCAAGGAGTTGAAAGGGTTTATAGCTCCATTGGAGGAACAACAACATGAACGAACCAGTACCCCCAGAGCTCCCAGAGTCTAAACCACCAACCAAAGAGTACAAATGGTGGGACTCATAGCTCCAGCTACATATGCAGCAGGAGATGGTCTAGTCAGTCATCAATGGTCATGTGAAGGCTCTATGTTCCAGTGTAGGGGAATGCCAGGGAAGGAAGTAAGGGTTGGTTGCTAAGCAGGGGGATGGGGGAGGGGATAAAGGGAGGGAGTTTTTGGAGGAAGACCAGAAAAGAGGATAACATTTGAAATGTAAATACAGAAGATATCTATTAATATCTTATCCACCAGGTCCCCCACTGTTAGGAGTTTTACAAAATCACCAAGCTAACAGCCATTGCATATCTTTCAAGGCCCTGGTACAGCCACAGGAAGCACATTCACTTGCTACTTCATTCCGAACCCCACTAAGCCCTGCTTAGTTGATACATTGTTCATTTTCTCTTGGTGTCTTCCATCCCATTTGACTCAAAAGTTTCCTTTCCTTCTTTTGTGCTGATCTCTGATCTCTGAGGGCAAGGACCCTTCTGAGATCTCAAGTTTATAGTCTTTCTACTTAACGTGAGTCTCTCTACCAGCTCCCATCTGCTTCCAGAAGTAGTTCCTCTGATGAAGACCAGACAAGGCAAGAATCCTAGATCTCTGAACTATACAGTATCTGGTCAGTGTCCTTTGTGTTAGTGCAGGGAATGGTCTCCTTCTCATGGAGTTAGTTTCACCTGTATATGAATGTAGTACTATGCTATATAAGGAACTATATAAACTATATAAGGAACTATATAAACTATATAAGGAACAAAGTTCTACAGGTGACCAAATATAGGCATAGCCTGAAGAAAACAAAATGATTGCCATACTTCTGGAAAAAGTTGTCCAACATTTCTTTGTATTAATCAATAGTTTTATTTTACAGGGTAAAAACATAGCTAGATAATCATATACTTTTCCTGATTTTAAGCAACAAAAGAAGACTGAACATAGCTTTATTTTAAAACATTATAGGATTATTTTTGTCCTGATCGAGTTTTGGCATTAAAAATGAGATGGAATGATTGAGTAGACAGGCTACTGTCCTAGCATTATTTTGAATCATTCAGTAGACGTTGAAGCAAGCCCATTATGAAGCTTGAATGAAATGATGCCAGAAGCAATGTGAGAAGGAAAAAATTTTCATGTGATCATCATATCATATCCTTTGGGTTTGGCAATACTGTGTTCATTCCCTTGTATTCATTGATGTCAGATAAGGTAATCTTCTGCTATATATGCAGCTAGTGCCAATATCCTCCATTTGTATTTTTTGGTGTTTGAGTCCATGAGAGCTCTGGGGGAGAGGGACTGGTTGATTTTGTTCTTTCTAAGGTGTTGTAAAACCCTTCAGCTCTTTCAGTGCTTTCTCTAACTCCTCCATTCGGGTCTCTGTGCTCAGTCTGATGGTTGGCTGTGGGCATACTCATCCGTATTTGCTAGGATCTGGCAAAACTTCTTGGGGGACAGATGTACCAGGTTCCTGTCAGCAAGCATGTCTTGGCATTAGCAATAGTGTCTGAGTTTGATGGCTGCAAATGGGATGGATATTCATGTGGGGCAGTCCCTGCATGAATTTTCCTTCAACAATTTCTCCCAGCATTTCCTTTAGACAGCAGAAATTCTGGGCTAATATTTTTGAGATTTGTGACTGGCCACATCCCTCAACCACAGCCCACGCCTAAGCACAGGCTATGGTCTTTGCAGGTTCCATCTCCCCTTTGTTGGATATTTAAGCAAATGTCATCTCCATTTTGTCCTGGGAAACTCTTGCTTCCCTGGCATCTGAGACTTTCTAATGGCTACCCTCAGTTCCCCATGCCCCGCTGCTACACATTTCCATTCAATTTCCCAATCCTCTCTCTACACTTCTCTCCCCTGTCTCCTCCCATACCTGATCCTTCCCCTCTTTTTTCCCTCTCACTCATATCCGCCTCCCTCCCTCCCTCCATCTACCTCCTGTGATTATTTTGTTCTTATTATTCAGTCCTTCTAAGTAGCATCCATACTTTGGTCTTTCTTCATCTTGAGCTTCATATGGTCTGTGGGCTGTATCTTGGCTATTCTGAGCTTTTTGTCTAATAGCCACTACATTTGAAACATTCATAGCCAACATAATGACTCCTGACTGGTCAGGTAATTTCTGCTAAGTAATCTGATATCTATACATTCTATTGGATTTCTTCTATAAACAACATCAGAAAAATATCTGCATGTGCCACTGTGGAAATAATTTATTATTGGTTTAAAACCACATCTGCCTTCTATGAGACTTGATATTTCTTTCTATGTCACTCATCCCCTCACTCTCATCATCCAACCCTTCTTTATGTCATCTATGCACTTATTGCCAATGGAGTGAAGTTATTAGCTGTCTTCATTCTCTCCCTTGTTTGCCACTCAGACCTACTCATAATCTTCCAGATAATCTTCCAGATCTTCCAGTTCTAAAATACTATTCATTCCAGACTCTCTAAAGCCAATCCCTTGGTCAACATATAACATGTGAAAAATGCACATTATATTCCATATTCATGCTCATGACATTTTCTGTTATTGAAAAAGTCTGAAATATACCTTGTAAGTCTCAGCTGCCCTCCTGTGCTGAGGTTTTCACAAAATGTAAATGCCTTTCCCCTTTGATCTGCTGTGTCACTGTCTTCCTATAAATCATACTCTTGGCTTACATTTTAGATGACTAAATCTTACAGCTATGAGATGCTTATAGAGTAGAATGAGTCCTCCTTTATGTGACAAGTACAGTATTTCACAAGGATCTGACCTTTTTCCTGGCAAAAGGTCATACCAGCAGCATAAATTGCTGTGGATTGGATCACAGAACTTATAACTGTGTTACTTAACATCCCCCAAATAATCTACCAGATTTGCAAATATGTTCCCTAATTTATCTCTGCAAAGAGATCACATCAAATGAAACGGAGAGTTTGTGAACACAGGAATATACTAAAATGAAAAATCAAAGCATCCTTCATTTTAAAGAAATATTTGGTATCAATGAAAAATTTACTTCATTGTACTATTTATGTATATTTGAATTTCAAAGTTACTCTTCTAAGCATTAACTTACTCAGATTTAAACTTGAAGAAATATCATTTAAACACAATTATTTGTTTGGTCTTTTTTAATGTGATTAATGTGTATATATGTGATCATATGTGTATCATGTGATACACATATATGTGATCATGATTGTACATATGACCATATAACCCTATATCTGTGGAGGAAACAGGCCTGGATAGACTTAGGTGCTGATCCTTGACTTCACCCTGTTAAAAACAGATATTTATATTTGTTCATATCTGAACACACTAGGATAGTGGCTGAAAAATGTCTGAAGTTGTCTTTTTCTACCATTGCACAACAGAACCATCATGCCCATCTTTATGTGGATTCTGGGGATGAGAACCCAAGTGCTTATGCTTACTTGCCACGTGCTTTAGCAAGTGAATCATCTCTGGTTACTTATCAATTACCAGAGCTTATGAAAAATGGTTTTTCTTCTTAACATAATTTTATCTATTTCAACTCAAATGTTGATGTAAAATTTAGGAAGTATAAAAATGATATGTTGAACATTATACTACTTATATCTCCTGCAGTTGACACTAGATAGTGCTTATTCTAGGAAACTGAAAATAGAATCATGTATGTAATATTATAGGGGAAAGGGAAATGGGAAATATTAAACAATACCTCACCACTCCCTGTGATACATTAGATTTGGGAGAATAGTATTTTATTAAAAGTATTTTCTTTCTATTGCTGATGTCAAGATGTGATTTCAAGAGGGGATCCTGACATTGCTGTTCTCTGAGAGGCTGTGCCAGCACCTGACTGAAAAAAGATGTAGATACAACCATGCATTGGACTGAGTCAGGGGGCCATATGGAAGAGTTAGGGAAAGGGCTGAAGGTGCTGAAGGGGAATAAAACTGCATAGGAAAAGTAACTCTATCAGCTAACTGGACCTCTCAGAGCCCCCACAGACTAAGCCACCAGCCAAAAATCATGCATGTGCTTGTCACTGGCCCTGGCTACATATATAGAAGAGGACTGCCTTGTCTGGCCTTAGTGGGAGGGTATGTGTTTAGTCTTGTGAAGGCTTGATGCCCCAAAGAAGTGGGATGCTAGAGAGATGATGTCAGAGTGGATGGGAGAGCACCTTCTTAAATGTGAAGGGGAGAGGAACGAGGTAGTTGTTTAATGTAGGGGGTACTGGGAAGGTGTACACCATTTGAAATATAAATAAATAAAATAACAAAAAAATTTATGTCTCAACTGGGTAATTGTGGGAAGCGGGCATAACCACTGAGCTAAGATGGCGCTCAGCTTAGTGCCAAGACTAGTAACCTCATCCTGTTTACTAAAACTCCTGAAAATGGCAAGCTGAATCATCCGCACCTACCACATGTTCTGAAACGTCATATAGCCTTACCATAGTGTTAGCCAATGATCTGTTGTCCTGCCTGTGCGTGCAACTCGTGCTAGGGGCATGATGATGCTGATTGGAGAGCAATGAGTGGAGTGAGATGATGTAAGAGGGCTGGGTATATATGGAATGGCCTGAGTAAAGGGGGGAATTCACTGCAGGAGTTCACTTCAGGAGATTGCTGAGAGAGAGCACTGTTACTGCCTTGAGTAAAAGATCAAGATTGCTTTTGAATAACCTACCTTGGCGTGAGTGTTGTTATTCCCAGTCTCTGCTGGTCAGAGATTGGAGTCACGGCAGGTAGTGGCGGTGCATGTCATAATTCTCAGCACTAAGCAGGCAGAGGCAGACATATATGTGTGAGTTCGAGGACAGCTGGGTCTACAAAGCAAGCTACAGGATAGCCAGGTTAACATAGGGGATTTCTGAGTTCGAGGCCAGCCTGGTCTACAAAGTGAGTTCCAGGACAGCCAGAGCTATACAGAGAAACCTCGTCTTGAAAAACAAAACAAAACAAAATTTAAAAATAAATAAATAAATAAATAAATAAATAAATAAATAAATAAATAAATGAATAATTAAATAAATGGGAAAAATTATATAGTCTCTTCTCTCAGCAGGAAAAAAAAATGTATTCGCATCACATTTAATGTGCTCATTCATTAATTAAAAAGCTATCTTTGAGAGTCTAATATGATCTAGGTATTGCTTGGTTCAATAGTAGGATGTTCTGGAAAGAATCCTACAGAGCTAAAGCAATTTATCTAGAGGAAAATGTACAGGTTTGTTCCTTGCAGAAGAAACACATGCATCCGGAAAATTAGTGAGTCTGAATTATGTTATGTTATGCTTACCTGTTCAGTGAAATGCAGATTATAGGCATGTTAACCCCTGGCACTCAATTGTTCTTAGAACTGCTCAGGAAAGGAAGACTGACATTTGTCCCACCTAATCCTTTCACCTTCTGTTATAGGAATATTCAAAGAATGTTTGATAAAGAAGCTCAATACTTTTTTTTTTCCATTAAGCTAAAGTATACAGTATATTTTTATCATAATCATAGCAGTCTAAGCACACACTTCCATTCACACCCATGACAGCTTGTTTGTAGAAGAAACAGGATCTATTGTTGCTATTAGGCAGGGCTTTATGGGAAGGGGTATTTGCTCAAGAACTAGTACTAGGAGGTATGGCTGTGCCAGGGCCATGCTGTCTGTAAGTACTAATTGTTGCCAAAGTCTGTTCAAGGGACAAGGCCTATAACTGGAGCATAGAGTAGATACATTGACTTAACAAAACATTATCAAAGCAATGTGGGATTTATTAAGTAACAAAACTTTGTGGCAAAAAATAGATCAACAAGCAAAATAAGTTAGAAAAGCACAAACATTTAATAAATAGAGCCATTCTGACAAAATAGGTATATAAAAGACAAACTATCCAGGTTTAATGGAAAGTACACAAAGTAAATGAAATCCACAGTAACTTTATAAAGCAGAAAGGAAATGAAAGAGGGTCAATAATATCAAATATAATGTGGGCATTCTTATATTTTTATATCACATCATCAACAGATATAAGACTACATAAATTAATGATTACGTGGTAGTTTACTGAGATTGAAACAGTCATATACCCTTTGTATGGCTGAAATAAAGAACAACAGACAAGAAAAATGTTATAATAAAGTAGAGTATCTTGATCTCATTGTATTTGTTCCTATAATTCTGGCATGGATTCTGATAAAGTAAAATACATCGCATGCCCAAGAGCAGCTTTAAAACTAATCTAGATCCGAGGGCAAGGAAAAAAAAAAACTATTTTCATATGTTATAGTACTTAGGAGAAATGTTAAGGCATTCGGTGGGAAAATATCATGACTGATAATGAGTTTGGCAACATATGAGTATCAGGGCAATGTTAAATAAATAACATTTCTATGTATTACTACTGTTAAAAGTAATTAATAAGTTATGTTTAAAAATGTCAATAGAACTGAAATGCTTAGAAGTGCATTTCATAAAAATCTATGCAATATAATTAAAAATTAAACATTATAGAAATAAATGAAAGTAGTTATCAACTTGTAATTAATGAAAAGAGTTCCTATATTGTTACACATATCCCAGTGTAGGGCTTGACAGGTCGAAAGGCCTAAAAGCACTCATGAGACAGTTTTAAAAGGAACTCATCTCCTGGGAAGACATTCTTACAACCTGTATATCCCTGCATTAGTCTGGCATATGGATCCATGCTCTCATTTAGTAGGATTTTTATTATAAGCCTAGAATGAATTCTGAAATAAGCTAAGCCTTCCAGCATTCCAACAGTCCTAGAGAATTCTTGATTTTCAGTGGGAATTCAGAAAACTATCTAGAGACAGGGAAACTATTTAGCATTACATAGAAAGGAGCCAAAGCAGCTCAGAGCTGTTCTGCAGAATGTTTGCTAGGGACAATAGCTTTAGGGAATAGATGGACTTCCCACTGAGAAAGGAATCTTCACTACAGCCAGGTATAGCAGATTACACTGCATATTAGAAGCAAGTTGGTAAATTCTTCTGATAAATGGATATTCCTTACAGATACTTAAAAGTACAGCCAAGTTACCTTCATATGTAAGAATTTACCTAGGCCTAGGAAATAGGGGGCTGTGGTAATACATTATTCATGATAATGTCTGCTAGTGCAGAACCCCCTGGTGCTAGTTCTCACAAGGCTCAAAGGAGTAGCAAAAGTTGTGACTAGGGTGTGAAATCCTTACTTGTCACTAGCTGATCCTTGGCAGAGCTGTTTATTATTTACTGTAAATATTGCCTGGTTCCTGTAAGTCTTTTTGATGTATTCATTCCTATTATATTGTGTCATTGTAACTTGGTGGATGCACCTCACCTGGTTTCTTGTTACCCTGCTGTATAAAAATGTTTGATGCTCGATCTTACAATTACACTCAGATCCATACTCCCTTGTGTGTGTCTGTTTGTCACTCACTGAATTCTTGCCCAATTGCTCTGGAGAACTTGTGCCATGCAGACAAGGGGCCTAAGAAGGTCTGCTGCACTATATTCATGGATTAAAAAAAAAAAAAACTAACACTCCAGGGGAAGAAAATCCCATGTACAATATATGCAGACCCTGAAAACCTCATCAACATCACATCACATCTCTTATTTTCAAGAATTTTACCAATCTGTATTAAATAAATATGGAGCTTCCACATTGATAGTCTATAGCCTTGAAAACTAAAACACTAGAGAGTTCACAATACTCCTTGTCAAATGAAATAAGAAACTGCAACATACAAGATATGGGGATTGTGGCATAAGAATAAATACTCACTAAAAATTAAAATGAGGTTAGAAAATCACATATATTGAATATAAATATTCAGTTAGGACTTTATGAAGCTGTAACTACATGCCAATGAGAGAAAGAATACTATTGTTAATAATTTGGTATAGAACAAATGTATGTGCATTAAGTTAACATAGACCCTAGAGTCACACAATACAGAAAAATTAATTGGCTATTTTTCATAATCTTAAATGTGTGAAAAATTATTTATGGATCTTGCAAACAAATGTGAATCGATGTCATATTGATTTCAATCATTTTTCTTATATATATATCAAAAGCTTAAACAACCAAAAACTGACGTAAGTTAATTCATCAAGATTTAAAATATTTGCAAAGAATATCATTACAACTGTTAAATTATAGTACATGTTTGTAATTTTTGTATCTGAGAAAGAACATCTATCTATACTATGTTGAGTTTTTATAAACCATTAAAGGTTAAGACAAAAGTCCTAGTTGCAAGACAAATCCATAATTAATTAGATATTTACCTAAAAACGTACAACTTTTATAAAAACTCAAAATACGTAAAATATAATTTTCCATAGTAAAATGTAAATAATATCCATATGATAATCATTTATATGTTATATTACTTATGGTAAATACCAGACACTATAAGGACAGCTGGAGCATATGAACTTTGAACCTGAATGCACTGTTAGTAGAAGAGTAGCATTTGAATGTATCTTTGAAATATTTTGACAATTCTTGAAATAATTAGTGTTTGTGATGACACAGTGGAGACATTAATATCATATCCAGATTCCATCAAAAGCACTTGGACAATCTGATTGTTTAAAAAAAATTATTACATATTTTCTTTATTTACATTTCAAATGTTATCCCCTTTCCTAGTTTCCCCTCCAAAAATCCCCTATCCCCTCTCCCTTCAACCTGCTCCCCAATCCACTCACTCCCATTCATGGTCCTGGAATTCCCGTATATTGGGGCATAGAGCCTTGACAGGACCAAGGGCATGTCCTCCCATTGATGTCCTACTAGGCCATCCTCTGCTACATACACAGCTAGAGCCATAAGTTCCACCATGTGTTTGCTTTGATTGGTTGTTTAGTCCTAAGGAGCTCTGTGGGTACTGGTTATTTCATAATGATGTTCTTACTATGGGGCTTCAGACCCTTCATCTCCCTGGGTACTTGCCTAGAACCTACATTGGAGACCTTATGCTTTATCCAATCACCACCTGTGAGCATCAACTTCTGTATTTGCCAGGCACTGACAGAGCCTCACAGGAGACAGCTATATCAAGCACCTAGCAGCAGGCTCTTGATGGCATCTGCCTAGTGTCTGGGTTTGGGGATTGTTTATGGGATAGATCCCCAAGTATAGCAGTCTCTGGAAGGTCATTCCTTCAGTTTCTGCTTTGAACTTAGTCTCTGTTACTACTTCCATGAGAATTTTGTTCCATCTTCTAAGAAAGATTCTGAGCTTCTGGTATAACAACCAGTTATCAGTGAGTGCATATCATGTGTGTTCTTTTGTGATTGGGTTACCTCACTCAAGATGATATCCTCCAGATCATTTGCTTCCTTAGTTAGAGTCACACCAAGGTATTTTTATACTATTTGTGACTATGGTGAAGGGTATTGTTTCCCTAATTTGTTTCTCAGCCTGTTTATCCTTTGTGTAGAGAAAGGCAACAGAATTGTTTGAGTTAATTTTATATCCAGCTACTGCACTGAAGCCATTTATCAGGTTTAGGAGTTCTCTGGTGGAATTTTTAGGGTCACTTATATATACTATCATATCATCTGCAAATAATGAAATTTTGACTTCTTTCTTTCCAATTTGGATCCCCTTGATCTCCAATGTTGTAGAATTCCTCTGGCTAGGATTTCAAGTACTATATTGAATAGGTAGGGAGAAAGTGGGCAGCCTTGTCTAGTTCCTGATTTTAGTGGGATTGCTTCGAGTTTCTCTCCATTTAGTATGATGTTGGCTACTGGTTTGCTATATATTGCTTTTATTATGTTTATGTACGGGCCTTTAATTCCTGATCTTTCCATGACTTTTATCATCAAGGGGTGTTGGACTTTGTCAAATGTTTCTTAGCATCAAATGAGATGATCATGTGATTTTTGTCTTTGAGTTTGTTTATATAGTGGATTACATTGATGGATTTCCATATATTAAATCATCTCTGCATCCCTGGGATTAAGGCTACTTGGTCAATGTGGATGATCATTTCGATGTGTTTTTGGATTCTGTGTGCAAGGATTTTATTGAGTATGTTTGCATCGATATTCATAAGGGAAATTGGTCTGAAGTTCTCTTTATTGGATATTTGTGTGGTTTAGGTATCAGAGTAATTGTGGCTTCATTGAATGAATTGGGTAGAGTACCTTCTGTTCTATTTTGTGGAATAGTTTGAGGAGAGTTGGAATTATGTCTTCTTTGAAGGTCTGATGGAACTGTGCACTAAACCTGGTCCTTGGCTTTTTTTGGTTGGGAGACTATTAATGACTACTTCTGTTTCTTTAGGGGAAATGGGACTGTTTAGATCATTAACCTGTTCCTGATTTAACTTTGGTACCTGGTATCTGTCTAGGAAATTGTCCATTTAATTTAGGTTTTCCAGTTTTGTATTAGGATCTGATGATGTTTTGGATTTCCTCAGGTTCTGTTGTTATGTATAACATTTCACTTCTGTTTTTGTTAATTAGGATACTGTCCCTGTGCCCTCTAGTTAGTCTGTCTAAGGGTTTATCTATCTTGTTGATTTTCTCAAAGCACCAGCTCCTGGTTTGGTTGAATCTTTGAATAGTTCTCTTTGTTTCCACTTGGTTGATTTCAGCCCTATGTTTGATTATTTCCTTCTGTCTTTTCCTCTAGGGGGAATTTGCTTCCTTCCAGTTGAGAGTTTCTAGGTGTGCTGTCAGACTGCTAGTGTATGCTTTCTCAAGTTTCTCTTTGGAGGAACTCAGGGCTATGAGTTTTCCTCTTAGGACTGCTTTCATTGTGTCCCATAAGTTTGGGTATGTGGTTACTTCATTTTCATTAAACTCTAAAATTTCTTTAATTTCTTTCTTTATTTCTTCCTTGGCCAAGTTATCATTGAGTAGAGTGTTGTTCAGTTTCCACGTGAATGTTAGCTTTCTAATATTTATGTTGTTATTGAAGATCAGCCTTAGTCTGTGCTGATCTGATAGGATGCATGGGATAATTTCAATATTTTTTTGTATCTGTTGAGGCCAGTTTTGTGACCGATTATATGTGGAGATACCATAAGGTGCTGAGGAGAAGGTGTATCCTTTTGTTTTAGGATAAAATGTTATGTAGATATCTGTTAAATCCATTTGTTTCTGAAGGTTATACTCATTGTTACCTATGTATATGATTTTGTGAATGACTACCTGGTTTAGAATTAACAACTTGGGTGGTATCACTGGGGATGAGAGTTTTTGCTGCTTCCTGAATTCTATAATTCTTTTTCTAATGTTTGCTCCTTGAAAGATACTAACTGTAAGTTAGCACATTTATTGATGCTGTTCTTGCTCAAGTCTTGTTTAGTATCCATATTGTTGAGATGTCATAAGTAGAGCTTAACTGTCACTGCTTGGAGATACCATCTTATATTTCCTGGTCCCCTGATCATTAAATTTGTTATTTCATGGAAAAAAAAAAAAAAGAATGAAAGAAAAAACAAACATCCCTTAAAAGGTTGACATTTTTAACTTTAGAAAATGCCATTTAGAAAGAAAATAAAACACTAAAAATAGCTTTGTGGACTGTAAAGTTGCATTTGTTTTGGTAACTCTCTATGATTAAACACAGTCTTTATAAACAAATATGGGTACAAGGGAAAAAGTAACTGCCTGGTGTTCATGACATGGTGTCTAAACTTATTCACATTAAAAAAAGATTCAGTAATGAACTATGAATAATGAAGCTTAGCTCAGGGCTCTCTGGAAAACAAGTATACACTTATAAATTTATCTTCTTTAGTATTAAATAGGATGTAACATAAATGTCCCTAGCATAAAATATTTTGCCCATACTTGGCAATTAGTTCAATAGAATCTGGAGAATATTTTGTAGAAACTTAAGTTTTTAAAATACATGATAAACATTGTCTGTACACTTGATGTTGTTTGAACTGTCAAAAATGTTTGTCATTTACCTGTAAGAAAATTTTGGGAATTACTTTCTCTTTGCATTATTTTACTCTCACTAATTGATCAATATGGTCTAGTTTTTTAAAAACTCAAACCTTGCCACAAAATACAGATTTCAGATGATGGAAAAGATTAATAACCTGATTTCTTCTATCCTTACTCTCTTCTGCTCACTATGTCATGGGAGGGTACTGTCTGTCTTGCTTATTATGGCAAATTAATCTAAACACCACAACAGCACTTATAAAGCACTGCACGCAATTTTTCCAATTCTAAATAAATAAATAAATAAATAAATAAAAGAATGCAAGAAGAAAAGTGAGTAAAACAGAGGTAATTTGTTTAGCTGGTGGTGCAGGCTGTTCTCCGATCAAATTTTGTTTCCCAGAGGAAGGCATCAGTTTTAAATTACACAGCAAGCAGGCAAGAGAAAGGAGGCCAGCAATCAAACCCTTCCCAGGAGGGGAGAGAAGAGGGCTACCGCTCCAGCGTTCCCATTTAATAAATAAACACCTTCATTTCTGTAAGTTAATTTCACTCCAGGAAATAAGTTTAGTTTTAATTATATTGCCTTATGTCATGTTTTATAAAAGGTACACGAGGTTCATTGACTTTCTGTTATTATTGCTTTGGTTCTTTCCAAAAATATTGCATGTAGATTAAGTTCTGAGGGAAAGTAGCATGATCTACAATTATTTGAAATGCAATATTTTCATCTGCCTCCATGTTAGTGGCAATTAGATAGATGAAAACAGAGTGTTGTATTTAATTTTTATTAAAAACTGGGTTGACTTTTCCAGTTATGTAGGAAAGACTGAACACTGTGTGCTGTTTGGATTAGTGAGCCAAATAAAAAAGTAGTAGCTGACCTTTGTCAAGTTTACAAAAAAGGCACAATTACTCATTTTAGAGTTTATTTTCTAACAGTATTCATAATTATGTACAGATTTCACTGAAGCAAAATGTTGCTGGAATGTAAATATAGATGATAGATAGATAGATAGATAGATAGATAGATAGATAGATGATAGATAGATAGATAGATAGATAGATAGATAGATAGATAATAGGCTTTTCTTAACCAGTTATCTGCAACACTACTCCAAGGATAAACCAAGAAATTAAAAAACTGATCATAGATACCAAGTAAGAAATTTGGAAAAATTAAATATTTTCTTTAGACTATATTTATATTTCAAATGAAACTGAATCTGGGGCCAATAGTGATCATTGGATGCTCACAGTTCCCAAGAGGGAGGGGAACATACCTTTCTTATCTTTTCCTAGAAAGAAAGGTTGTAACATATAACTTACAAGCTTAGCTATTCAATTCACTTATTCTATGAGATAAAAGTGTTCTTTTGTGTTTGCATGAGTCATCTGGTGGTCAGGGAAGCATCCCTTTAGTATCCAGGATGAGTTAGCAGAATGACACCATTATTGCTTGATAATTAGTGTTTGATTTGAGTGTTGTATTTGTTATCAAAATAATATTAATAAGTATAGGTATTGAAACTTCATCAACTATTTCAAAAAATTTGTAAAATTATTTTGTTGGAGTTTTATAGGGTATATATATATATATATATATATATATATATATATATATATATATATTTCTGCGAAAATTCTTTTATTGTTGTAAATGGCCTATCCTGGTTGTTTGGGGTTGGTTTTTGTTTGTTTGTATGATTGTTTAATATGAAAAGAAGAAACAATTAAGAAAATATCTCCATAATAGTATGCTCCAGGTAAGTCTGCTGAGGATTTTTTCTTTTTTAATTACTGATTGATGGGGGAGGATCAAGCTCTTTGTGGTTAGTATTAGTCCTGGGATGTGGTCATGAAGTGTGTAAAAAATCAGGCTGACCAAGGCCGGAGAAGCAAAGCCATCAACAGCCTGTACCCATGTGGTCTTAGTCAGTTCCTGTTACTACCCAACCTTGGACAATGGACTACTAAGTGTAAGACAAAAGAAGTTTTTATCCCCAAATTAATTTTGGTCATGGTGGTTTGTCACAGCAAACATGTCTCTAACACATGATGGTTTTGTCATTGTCATGATTGCCATGTGAGCATTGAGGGGAATCCTAGGAGGTAAAATATACAAGTAACTACTCATTCTAAAGTGGGTATTGGAACTCAGTATGTGATAAATCAGGTTAATTTTTATCTCTATAACTAATGTTACAAAATGAGTAAAGGAAAAAATTTAAGAAGTATGAGAATGAATGTTATTTTGTTATAAAAATACATGCACTGATATTTGTAGCTTGATTAAAGAAATATTTTGTACAAAATCATCCCATTGATATGAAAGCTGTGTACATTTTTTGGCATATTAACCATTTTTTACTAAGTCAAGCATCTAAGCAAACTGTATTTCCTCAGAAACAAAGCAGCTGGAAATGTTGGCTCTGTTCTCTTTGACAGGGAAACTGCTAAACAATTCTGTCAGTATGAATATTGAGGAACTTGCAAGTGATATGCATGTATGGTGTATATCCTAATCAACAAGATATCTGCTGCAAAAAAAAAAAAAAAAAACAAAAAAAACCAAAAAAAAAAACAGCAGACACATGTTATTTTTTTTTTTAAATATTCAGATTCCTGAATTGTGTTCTGTTAGGGTGTAGTGGGCCAAAGTGGAATGATTATGTTTGTGTCTCTAGATAATATAAATTGGTATATTAACATACTCAGCCACTTAAAGCTCCATCATGATAGCAATCGAAGGACAAACAGTAAGGAGAGACCTATATATCATAGGAAATAATTTGAAAGAACACACCATTAAGAGTTGATTTGCTTTAGGTAACACAGGATGAACAGATCCTGAAAGACCATGGAGTTACTCTGCTGTTTCAATTTTCATCTTTATCTGAAGATAATTTCAGATAAAGAAAGAAGGAAGCAATGTGTGCAAAGCCAGTGTATAATGCAATGCATGTTGTCTCTGTTTCCTGAAAAACTCAAGGGAAAAATAGGAACAAGGCAGCCATCGATAGACATGATAAAAGCACATGATCCATGTGTATCACATACACTGTACAGAAGGTACTATTCTATCTTCATTTCTAATTGTTGTAATAAAATACCATGAGGAAATAAACTTATAGAAGGTAAGGTATATATTAGTTTTATAATTCCAGATTACAGACCATTATTTCAGGAAAGTACGTGCAGTCATGTATCAATTAAATACACAGTCAAAAGCAGAACAATATAAACACATGTATGATCAGCACTTAGTTTTTATTCTATAGTCTACTTAGCTACCAACCCAAAGAGGAAATGATGCTGTCCATTTTCATAAGTGGTCACCCTACAACAATTACAACGATCAAGAAAGCCTTCGATAGACATGACCACAGTTCTCAATGATCTAGAGTATCCCTAAAAGAGACTATCATTCCAGTTTTTATAGGTTTTATCAACTGAAATAAATCACCATGTGTATACAGATTGTAACTCCTTTTATTTATTTGTTTTATTTTTTTATTTTATTTTATTTTATTTTATTTTATTTTAGTTTAGTTTAGTTTAGTTTTGGTTTGGTTTTTGAGACAGGGCTTCTCTGTATAGCCCTGGCTGTCCTGGAACTCACTCTGTCGACCAGGCTGGTCTCAAAATCAGAAATCCACCTGCCTCTGCCTCCCAAGTGCTGCAATTAAAGGCCATGTGCCACCATGCCTGGCTTGTAACTTCTTTTAAATACATATATATTTCACTAAATTTATTAGAATTGACTTCAAAAGAAGTATGGGAATATATGAAAACAACAAATGTATGCAGCATTAAATGTTCCAAATGGAAATATTTATAAATGTAATTTAAACAAACTTTAACTTTTAGATTTATTTTATATTTGAGATTATAATATGACAATATTTTCTCCATTTTTTACCTCAAAATCCTCATGTATATATCCCTCTTATCTAGTTCAAATAGTTTTCATTTTGTCTCAAAGTATTCTAATCTGTCCTTGATTTAAAGAGGTTGTAGACTACATTTAGAGTCACATTATGATTTTATAGCTACTAACAGCAGAGGAAATTAGCATTAAATTTACTAGTTATCTTTTACATAAGAACTAATCAGGTGTGTTGATCTAATCAATAAATATGTCAGAAGCTCTTTAAATTAACTCCTCCTCTGTATTGCCACTTTTAACTACTGACATAAACTCTGGCTTAACTGTCCTTTTTTCTTTGAATTCTATTTTCTTTAAAATTAACCCTTGGCTTTTCTAAATTTTTGGATACATGATAAATGATTGGGAATATTTGGAAGATTTTTCTCTCATTTGTACTTATTTTAAGCCATCACACAAATTAAAATGCTCAAGACTACAGATTAAATTAGTATGTCATTGATGAAGTCTTCACTTAAGATCACATGACTAAGAGACACTTTAGTATCAACATGTGTCCAATACGATACATGTTACATGCTCAAAATATTGTTAATTCAAATACTGTGAGAATTCCAAATTCTGTTTTACTTTACTTTCTGTGCTATTTTATAGAAATATATACTTGAGTGATTTTCTTCCCAAGACCACCTCTAAAGAGCCTGTTCCATAAACCAAGTCATCAGCGTAGGCATCTCTCTGTCCATTTATCTTTCTACCTTGTGACAAAGTAGAGAAAAAGTGTGGAAAGAAATCTGTAATTAGATGGCTGGATCTTGAAGGGCATTGTAACTTCTGACTTCTATAGATTCAATATCTAACATTTTTAAAGATAATTGACTTTTCTGACAGTAGTGTACTACTTTTTATGTTGTTATTTTGTTTCAAGTCTATGGCTCTATTGTACATTTGCATGTATAAAACGGTAATCACTCCATCCCTGTTCTTTTTGATAAGGATATATATATATATATATATATATATATATATATATATATATATTTGTAACTTCATTTTAAATTTCCATACACCTACAGATAGGTGTAGCTCTCACCCCACATCAAAGAAGCTCCTTCATTTTTTATTGGATATTATATTTATTTAAATTTTAAATGTTATCTTCTTTCCTGGTTTCCCATCTAGATACTCCTATCCCATCCCCTTCTCTCTGCTTCTATGAGGGTGCTCACTCATCCACCCACTCCTGGCTCCCTGCCCTGGCATTCTTCTAAACAGGGGCATTGAGCCTTCCCAGGACCAAGGGCCACTTCTCGCACAGGGTGCCCAATGGAAGACTTAGAATAAAGACTAAAGGAGCTGAAGGAGTTTGCAAGTACATAGGAGGAACAACAATATCAACCAACCATATCCCCCAGAGTTCCCAGGGACTAAACCACCAACCAAAGAGTACACATGGAGCAGCCCATGGCTCTAGCAACCTATGTAGAAGAAACTCTTTTCTTTTTTCTTTTATCTTTTTTTTTTTTTTTAATACAGAAAGTATTACAGCAAGCCATAACTGGTTTAAATTAGGATAACAGATGATTGTAGAGTTCTCAGTTCCAGTGGATTCTTCTACAAGACAGTCTAAGCAGCAAAGACTCAGGAAGTATCGTGGAAAATGAAGCAGAAAGAGTTTAAGAATGAGTTAACCAGAAAATCAAATCTGAGATGCTCTTTCCTAGAGGTGACAGAGTAGCATCACCCTTGCTCCCACAATGGCAGCCTAAGCATAGATGAACAAGGACAATACCAATAGACATACTAATGAGGAAGAGATAAATCTCACAGGGGTCACCCACAGCCAAAGTAGTCCAGACAACTAAGAAATGTTGAAAGCAAGAAAATTAGACTCCTAATTGGCTCTGTATTAGAAAATGGCCAGCCGCCAGCCAGGAAGTCATACACTTACAAGTAATGCTAATTACTTGTATTATTACATTCATAGTTTTTAAGTGTGTGTGTGTGTGTGTGTGTGTGTGTGTGTGAATAGCAGTTAAAGAAAATGATGAATTTAATGGGAACAAAAGGAACATTACAGTGTAATTAGAGGGGTTTTGTTGATGGGGGAGTATATAATAATTTAAAATTTATAACAATAGTTTCCCTTAATAATCCTGAAAATCCTTGAGGTTTGCAAAAGACACAATTCATAAAAAGAAAATATTATATCATGTATCTGATAAAATAAGTTTTTTATTCAGTATAGAAAACATCTCAAGAATAAATAATGTAAAATAATCCTAGAGTCAAATTGAAAGTACATGTTTAAGACATAAAATTCTGCACTGAAGGAATCTGAATATAAGAATCACTTGAAACTTAAATGCAGACCAAAGTCACAAAAATACATGCCAACATGCTTATGAATAAATAAGCGATATAAGTCACAGTGCAACTTGTGGTGATGAAACTGGGGGTAAACTTCAATTCTTACTTCTGCATTGAGAATTCATGAGAGACTCCCCATATTTGTTCCATTATCCTGTTATTTTGCTCTGGTAAATATCTTTTCATGATGAAGGAAAGCAGATTTTCAAGTAAAAAACATTATAAACAATAAGGTTCATGATAGTTCCATTTATAATAATTCCACAACAAAAGTAGTGTATTAGTTTAGCACTGGAAAATGAATATGTACTAAAACTATGTTAAATCCATAAGATATAAATTTAACTATATAACAATATGCAAACTTCTGAAGGGTTAAGAATATGGAATGTATCCCAAATCTGCTACACAGAATTAAAGATACCACATCCATGTAGGGCTGTTTGTACCTGTCAAAAATGTTATGTTCTCAAATTATTGTAAATGTCTATAGTTTTCAATGTCCTTAAGCTTTGCTAACTATAAGGTAAACTGTTATTAAAGAACTCCAAGCAGAGGCAGCAAGGGCTGGTGAAGGCTGTTAGAGACTAGAAAAAAAGAGTAAGTTAATTATCAGATATGATGGACAGGCTAAACACACAGATTATCATAATATATGTATATGTTTATACCTAGGCAAGTCTATATGAACATTTTTGGAATAAGTCATTTAAATAGAGTATTACAGAGGTATAGATATAGAAATTTTGGTACATTTACCCAATGAAGTACTACTCAGCTATTCAAAACAACTTTGTGAAATAATTAGGTAAATGGTTGGACTAGAAAATATCATCCTGAGTGAGATATCCCAGTTAAAAATTAACACATATAGTATGTACTCACTGATAAGTGGATATTAGGCAAAAAGCTCAGAATACCCACAATACAGTTCACAGAGCACAGGAAGCTCAATAACAAGGATGATTGAAGTGTGGATGTTTCAGTCAAACTTAGAAGGGGGAACAAAATAATCATGAGAGATAGAGGGTGGGAGAGACTTGGAAAAAAGATAAGAGGGGAAAGGGGAAAAGGTAGAAAGATCAGTTATGGAAGAAGAACAAGAGATGTACAGAGGGTCAGGAAATTTAACAGAAGTATGTAGCAATAGAGGATTGGGAACTGTGGTAGCAACCAGAAGGTCCCAGATGCCAGGAAAGCAAGAGCCTCCAAAGACACAAATGGTGATGACATTAGCTGAAATACATATCAAAGGGGAGAGAAGACTTGTCAAGACCATATCCAGAGGTTAGGCATAGCCCCTGGTTGAGGGATGGAGCCACGCACCCATTTCCAAAATTTTAACCCAGAATAGCTCCAGTCTAAATAGTGGAGCCGAGACTGGAGGAAAAAAAATCATACAGAGACTGCCCCACCTCGGAATTCAGCCCATATGCAGACAACAAACACAGACCTTATTGCTGATTCCAAGAAGTGCTTGCTGAAAGGAGCCTGATATAGCTGCCTTCTGAAAGGCTCTGCCAGATCCTGACCAATACAGATGCTCTCAGTCAACCATTGGCCTTAGTACAAGGAATCCAATGGAGGAGTTAGGGGAAGGACTGAAGAAGCTGAAGAAGTTTGCAACCCCATTAGAAGACGAACAATATCAATCAACCAGACTCCCTAGAGCTCCCAGGGATTAAACCATCAACCAAGGAATACACATAGAAAGAACCATGGCTCCAGCTGCTTATGTCACAGAGGATGGCCTTATCTGGCATCAGTGGGAGGGGAGGCCCTTTGTCCTGTGAAGGCTTGATGCTCCAGTGTAGGGACATGCTAGAACAGTGAGGAGGAAGTGTATGAGTGGTTGGGAGAATACCCTCATGGAAGTAGGGGAGAGGCATGGGATAGGGGATTTCTGGAGGGGAAAACAGAAAAGCAGATAATCATTGGAATGCAAATAAATAAGATATCCAAAAAAAAAAAAAAAAAAAAAAAAAAAAAAAAAAAAAAAAAAAAAAAAAAAAAAAAAAAAAAAAAAAAAAAAAAAAAAAAAAAAAAAAAAAAAAAAAAAAAAAAGAAAGAAAGAAAGAAAATTTAATTGAAATGCTATTGCAGGTATAACCTTATATAAAGCAACCATAAATTTTGAAAAATAATTATGCTTATAAATTTGAAATTTTCATGAAGGGATTGGAGAGAGTGAAAGGGTGGTCAAGTTAGGTATTGGCCATCAGCACACATAGAACTGGTGTATGTGCATATGAATGTGCATGTGTGTGGTGAGTGTGTGTGTGATACTGGGGATTGATTCCCAAGGCTCATAAATGTCCAGAGCCATATAACTGACTAACTACAATTATTTTTATTTGCATTGTATTAATTTCTTCATCTTGAATTAGTAGTCATATAAAATGAGTGAATTAAATTGCTATCACTATCATATTAAAAACTTAAATATTTAATTATTGTTTTGTATTTAGTTTAATGTATCTTATAATCTTCCATGTTTTCACAAATGGCATGTTTTATTTTCTTTTTGAATAGTTGTATAATAGTCAATGGAAAACATTTGCATTATTGTCCACTGATGGATTCTGTATTTTTTCCCTCATGTTTCCCTTGTGAATAATTCTGCTATGAACAGAGGGTATGGATATTGTGCTGGGATGCTATTTTCATTTATTTTTAATATCTACCCAGAGAAAAGATTGCTGGATAGCATTTAGATAGTGGAATGGAGTGTCAAAGCTGATAATAGTATAGAGTACAACATTGGAAAGAAGGCAACTCTGGCTTGTGAAGAAAATAAAAACAGACAAAATCTGTATGAAAGCATGTTCCTGTATGTGAAGGAAACATGACACTGTGACTCTTATCAATAGTGTCTCTAACTGCCCTGTAAATGGAGAATGCTTACACCGTCTAGGAAGCATGAAGAATATCATGTGCTTTCATGACTGATCTTTTTGTCCATTTCTCTAATAATCCCCAAATGAAAGCTAGTCTACAACTTATAGCTATATGAATAGCTCTCCTAATCTATAGGTATATAGGCTATGTAATGGGGAGTACTGCCTTGCTTATCTGTCACAAACAATATTTAGTACAATAATTCATATATACTGAGGAATGAAGGGCTAGTTTTCCTAATACTTCATTAGCAGAATTATAAGGAGGACTCAAAAGAAGTAAAAGAAGGAATGTATTAGGGGCAGAAATAGAGCAGAGGTGGAGAGGAAGATGATAAAGCAGGTTCAAACTACCTGGCTGCTTGTTATTTGCCACAGGAATAATTTCTGAATCTCCATGTTAATATTTTCTTTATATTCTCCTACCTAACACTGGCAGTTGCCTTGTGGGACCTGCTTATTTCAGTAGAGGATGATATAAAAATTGGTATTCAAAATTCATTTGTGGGTGCTGATGGTTATTATTAAGATACTGTGATTTTCAGATTTTCAGCTAGTTGAGCAGCATAATAGTGCATGTTTTAATTAAGGTATAAACACACATCTAGAAATATCTGTCTTTCTTTATTTCTAAGTTTTTAAAGGATTCTTTAAAATACTGACTTTATAGATATTATAAATTATGGAAAAAGTGGTAAATTATGATTTTTTTGAAATCTGCAAACATACCTGTACTTCACATATTTGATAAGCAAAGTCATGGGTAATATAGCCTGTTCTTAAACAACTGGTAGTTATCATGGAGAAGAATGTGAATTGATCCATCCTTATCTCCTTGTACAAAGCTCAAGTCTAAGTGGATCAAAGAACTCCACATAAAACCAGAGACACTAAAATTTATAGATGAGAATGTGGGGAATAGCCCTGAAGATATGGGCACAGGGGAAAAATTCCTAAACAGATTTGATTTCAAATCATCAGTCTTGCTAGCAATTTCCTTATTAAACAGGCTCATCTTGGTGCACCACATTCTATATTTTTGGGAAAAAATTTAAAATAGCTTATTTCTGCTAAATTATTGTGTCATGCATACAAATATGAAATATATATGCTATATATATATATATATATATATATATATATATATATATATATATATACACACACACATGTATATATACATGCATTGAATCATATATTTACACGATAATAATTTATATGTAAACACAAATGAACTTAAAAAACAAACTGGGCTATTGGTACATCTATTGCTTTTTAAATATAAGCCTCTTGATTGGATATGATACCAACTCTAAAAACAAATAAATAACAAAAACAGAAAGCTGTGTTATAGAAACATATCTTTTCTTGACAAACCTTTATCCACATGTGTGTTTGTCCTGTGACTACTATCTCTTCCCTCATTCTGTACAGAGGTTTGTGCTAAAATTTTTCTTGATATTCTAGTATCCATGTTTCTCTGCACCATCTTAAACAAACTAACCACACACTTTCCTTTGAATAGTAATAAAAAAGCCCAACAATTTAGCAGCACCATCACTTGCAATATCTGCCCCGCTAATGCTTATTTTTAATAAAACAAAAGCACCACAGCATATGACACTATTAATATTAATATTGGAATCTCCAATTGTTTTAGCTTATTGATGAGAAGCAAAAGTCTAATGACATTAAGGAATTTGTATGATATCATATTGCTAGCTCTGTATAAATCTGAGAATACCCAGTTTTCAAAAGGCTAAATGTGGTTCCTTATTTCCTAACAATAATATTTTCTTCTCTATAGAGATTTTCTTTTGAAATTAAGGTGTGTGCATATGGAAAAAGGGAAAACATTTGAAATGGAAATAAAGAAAATATCCAATCAAAAAGAAAAAAATTAAAAATAAAGGTGTGTGTGTGCTATTTTGTTCAACATAGATGAAAAATAGTTAACTCCTACTTCTTTGTCTCCCAACAAAGGACATCACTTTTACTCACAATGCCCCATGGAATCCAGTCCTATGTGACTATTGTTGTCTTGATAGTCCCTAAACCTGTTCAATTTTATCTGTGCAATCTGTGTCTACAGGATGTAGAAATAAGTTTTCAAGTGACTCCTTAGTTGTACAGTGTCACTTGTGTCTCCCATACCCTCCTACAGTCTTCAGGTGCACTACAGTGAGAGTGATTTTTTTTTTTTAAAAGGTCTATTCTATTAGTTTAATCATTGCCTTAAAGGGGGGGGGGAGCTTGAAAACAATGTTTTTTTCAAATTTATTGAGCTTCTAGCACACTTCAGACTCACCTTAAAGCTCTGTCTTTGATAAATGGCTAAAAGAAAAATATGTAGTCTATGATGGAATTAGTTCAGAAGCCATGAACTAAGACCTGTAATGGATCTAATTAGGCTGTCAAATATGGAAGGAGGTTTCTAGCAAGCCTGCAGGGAGCCATACACTTACAATCTTATGGTTCTCTGCTTTGAGGGTTAGTTTGCATTCTATATTAAGGGTCATCGCCTCAAACGAAACAAAGTAATGGTTTTCATATTACAGTTTCTCCATGCAGAAAAGAAAACCAATGTCAAGCTTGAAGCAGATATGTTAATGAGTGAGCAGGGTACTCAGTGCCTTTTGAACAAAATCTGTTTCATCAGATGCTGGGAACTCACTGTGTTTATGTGATAATAAGATGGTAATCCAGAGTTAGTGGCCAAAACAATTGAGAGAGCAGGATTAGGCCATTGCAGGGATCCTAACAGAGAGGAGCATATTTTCTTCTCCTTCACCATCCCCAGTTGCTGCTGAGTCCCAACTGCTCACAGATTGCTTTCTTTATCTCATCCCGCATGTTCCACTTTATGCAAAGAAGTGGTTCCCAGAGAGCAGCCAGTTTAAAATGAGAAAAAAAAAAAAAAAAAAAAAAAAAAAAAAAAAAAAAAAAAAAAAAAAAAAAAAAAAAAAAAAAAAAAAAAAAAAGGCAAGTCAAGAGTTCCCATCACTGTCCTCTAGCTGTGAAACTGATTGATGTGTTCAGGGCTCTCACCAAGCAGCTGCAGTTGCTGCTTGGAAACAAAAGAGGGAGAAGGCCAGGGAATTAGGAGGCAAAATCACTTTCCCACAGCCAACAGGGTAAGGATTATGTTAGATGAGAATAATACAATAAATATAGTGGATCAGTGAAGGCAAAGGAGCAGTTAGGCCCAGGGGAGCTTGCTAGGGAGCCTCTGCCTACACAGGAACAAACCTGCCTGCCCCCACCTTCATCTTGCAGCTCAGAGATTTTCTTATCCCTGAAGACCCATTTCCCTCTCTGCTGTCAATGAGCAATGACCACTGCGATTGCCCAATTCTTAGGAGGCCGAGAGAGGCCTATACTTGACCCCTGGTTTTAGCCAAACAGCCTGAGGCAGGTGAAAAAAGTGGTCATTACAAGGAAGCAATCAGAGAAATGTACTTAAAACCAGGATTTATAGGAAAGTAGAGATTCTAGGTAGGGGACAAAACATGGGTAGAGAAAAAGGAAGTAAAATCGTTTGAGGAAATTTAGAAACATGGGAAATATTTTTTTAAGAGAAAAATGATTTTAATAGCTTATTATTTGTTCTAATTTGCCTGTTTCAACTTGGATATTTAAATGGATGTCTAATATCTTGATGTAGAAAATACAGTTCAGCTTTGGTGAAGAGAGAGGGAGAGGGAGAGATAGAGAGAGAAAGAGAGAGAGAGAGAAAGAGAGAGAGAGAGAGATCTGGTCCTATTTTTGTTTTGTATTTACTTGTTTGTTTATTTATTTTTACTTTTTATTAATTCTTTGCGAGAATCACATTATGCACCCCACCCCTGCTCATCTCCCCATCCTCTATTATCTACCCACTGTCCTAGCAAACTGCACACCAAAATAAAAAAGGCACACATGCAAACAAAATACACAAAACAAAACAAAGCATAGAAAACATCTCACAGCTGAAACCATAGTGAGTCACATGTATCCCTATGTCCACCCATCTTCTTGTGAGAATGTTCCCTGCAGTGAATCATTTGCCTGGCTCAATGTCTTTGGATTTTGTGACACCATCTGGATTAGATCCTACTCAGGACTTCCCAGTCATCCTGTTGTTGCTCTGTGTCATGGACATCCTGCAGCTTTGGATCAGCATGACTGGCCCTTTCAAGCACCCCAACAGTTCATTAAGAATATAGATTTTGAGGTGGCCTCACTCTGAGCCACGGATCTGGGCCTGAGTTGTACCTGAGAAGATAGTGTTCCTTATCTGTACCACCAGGGTGAGCTCTCCAGCTCTGCTCTGATTAGACTTTCCAATGTCACCAGCAGCAGGAGGCAGGGCATCTCTCAAGCTCTGGGGCCAGCTCACCAGCACCCATAACCCCAGAGTGAGCTCCACTGTGCTGCTCAGTCAAGGCACAGGACCTGCTCTCCAAACCACTGCAACCCCAGAAGAGCTGGGCCAGATCTTCCATTCTCTTACCTATGGGGCCAGATCACCTATTTCTTCACCATCACGGCCAGTTTCATTGTGTTTCTCAGGCAAGGTATAGGGCTAGCCCTTCTGCACTCATGATCTTGGGGCAAGCTCTCCTGACTACCACAGGTGGGTGGTGAGTGCATCACCCCTGCATTCATGCTAAGTTAAGGCATATGAGAGGCAAGGGCAAGTTATCCTTTGCTCCTGCCATGAGGGCTGGGTCACCAGTGCCTTCTCTACCTTCTCTACTGAGTTGCCAAGACAGGATGCAGTCCCCACTCCCCTGTCTAGCTAGCTGGGGCAGGGCCAGCTTTTCTGCTCCTATGACCCTTGGGTCAGCTCCTCTGACCACCAGAAGTAGCGAGGGTAGTGTGATCACCTCGACACCCATGCCACCCAACAGATGATAGACAAGGTCAGCTCTCCCACTCTAAAGCCCTAAGGCTGGTTCAACTGTGCCCCTTCCACCATGTCAGCTCCACTATGTTGCCTGAGAGGCACAGGGATAGCTTTCCCAAATTCTGCTGCAGTAAAGGGTGGGGCCAGTTCTGCTGAGCCCCTGGATATCCAAGTAAAATAGCCACAAACCCACACAAGACTCTTAGGCTACCAGGGTCAGTAAGTTACCATGGCCTGAGGCTACAGGACTGACCACTTACAACAGGCTATTTTTCTCTTTCCTCTCATCTCCCTCAAAATGTTCTAACTTCTGTTTCTCTTTCTCTTCCATCTGTCCATCACACATTTGTACACTGTAGTAGCTTTGGCTTTGCCTGGGCCTGTAAAATTAATCATTTTAATAAAAATGTAAGTAGTGAATTCATCTGTCAGCTGTATTTCTCTAACTTTGCTACTTTTAAATAACATCCTAGAAAGAAAAGAAAAAAAAAGATTTATTTATAATTTTTCATCCCAATACCTGAGCAGCATTGATTTATATTAATTAAATCTGACTACCTCCCAACCATGCTACCAAATACTTGCTACTGGGCCTCCCATCTTCTGTTTAACTCAGAAAAATTCTATCCTCCTTCTTCCTTGGGGTCACTTTGCATCTACTCTTCTACCTCTTCTTTCTGTCTCTCTTCATCCCTCCCTCCCTCCTCTCTCTTTCTCTCTACCTCTCTCCTATTTCTCCTCTCCATGGCTTGGAGGAAGTTTTACTTCTGCCCTTCTGCCCACCCACAGAGTGATCATGATTTATTGAAAAAGCAGAAAACAAATAGTAAGAACTGCTTACACAAACTCTCAACAGGAGATTTTGACATTGACTACAATGCTGTGTCTGGATTAACACAAGATATGAGACCAGAGAAATGAGCATTTGAATTACACAAGGATAATAGTTACATAAGGCACAAAACATTTTGCCTACATGGACCACTAGTTTGGCAGGCCTCTGAGTGACTTCCTGTCAGAGTACTGTGACAGGGTGGCAGGGGTGGAGTGGGGGTGGAGGCTCGATGTATTTCCTACCACCTGAACTGTATAGTACAATGCAGGTCTTAGGATGTCTTTCTCTGCATACACTGTGAGGCATAGTGGTTATCAGGTCTCTGGCTGTCTCCTGATTTTACTTTTCCCCTCCACTGCCATTGCCACAGTCCTGGAGAACTGCGATGAACTCCTTGTAACTGACTTCAGCATAACAGCAAGAGGCCTGCTTTATTTACATACATTCCACAGGAAAAAAAAATATAGCACAGATTCTTGGCATACCTTAACTTCCACTTTAGTAAAGATTTGGCATACTGAGTTGGATCTCTAGGTAATTTAAACAAAGCCATACTAAATCCTAAATCTTCTTGAACAGGTTAGAAGGCCTTGAGAGAAGGCTCATTCCATAATGTGCCCATGACTCAAGTTGAGGAACTAAGTTTGACTCCTCACTCACCGTGTAGAAAGTCAAGTATAGCAATACCGTTGATGGAAAAAAAAATGTGTATTTCTGAGCTTGTTAACTGAATAGGTGAGGCCTATATCCCTGCATCAAAAAAACCAAAATGGATATCTCCTGAGGAAGGACATCAAGGGATGACCTCTGGCATATGCATACACATTTGTACCTACAGGCATTACCCCAGGTACATACACATGCCCATACTTGTATATACCAATTTATACATAAGCACAAAGATAGTTTTATTTTATACATATTTATTGCTTCATTATATATGTATTGATACATGCATATGCAAGTATATATATTTATGTCTATGTGTTCATAAACAAGCCACATATGAAGAATGCAAATGATTCAGGAAAACATAATAATATGACTTTTGTGGAGGCAAGTTTATAAATACACCAATGAGAGCCTTCATTGAAGATTTTTAATGGTCTTGGAATTCTCTTTTAACTGTTGTGAGCAATCTTATTCTCATATGGTTTGGGAAGAACAATATGCCAGATATAAATAATTAATGCATATATGGCATCCAAAGTTCATAATTTTAATATCAAACAGACCTTGCTTTTGATATACTTATATGTATACTATATTATATAAAACAGTGCTATGCAAAAGTTCTCTAATTCTGGAATAACACTGGCTAGAAGAATATTTTTAATTAAAATGTAGAACATAGATGAAGTTTTGATCCAAAATGTATTGTTTTACTAAGGAAATGAAAACTGAAATGCCAGTATAGATGTGCTCTGACACTTTCATGGACATTGCTTTTCTTCTTTGTCACACATTGGGAAGAGTTTACTTTGATCAATAATTTCTCTCAAGTTTCTAACAAAGGTTGTATGTAATATGTAAGTATACTAGCAAAGCATTTGTTAAGTAATAAATATAAAACCGATAACTGAGGATTTCATTAGTATGTGTTTAAATCTTCCAAAACAGTTGCATGCAATATGTACTATCTGTATAACCAGAAACATATATTATGAGTAGCTACTTCAGAATTTTTGCAGGGAAAAGTTATGATAATTTAAAAAATTGCCTCCTTTAGGATAGTTCAGATTATTTTAATTGCAAAAACAATGTGGCTTCTGTATTTTACATGATTAAGTATATATTGGTTGATTCTGCAGTAGTAGAATTTATCAAAGGTAAAATTAACTGACCAGTATACTGACATGTTTAAATTTTTATATTTTAATAGCTTAAATTACAATATAATCACTTTCCTTTCCATTTTCTACCACCAATTCCTCCACTGTATCTCTCTGTTGCTCTCTTTCAAATGCATGACCTCTTTTTCTTTAAATAGATAGACCAACAGAAAGACAGACAGACAGACAGACAGACAGATGAGAGATTGAGAGATGAGAGGTGCAAGAGTATTCCAATATGTACAACTCTTTTCTTCCATTTCTTCCCCCGTGTGTGTGTGTGTGTGTGTGTGTGTGTGTGTGTGTGTGTGTATGTTAATTTTAGTGCAGGAGTTATGCTGTCAATGTATCAGTTGTTAACTGTGCCCACATGTTAAATTTTGATTGATGTGGAATTCTGTAGTGGTCTCCATCTGTTGAAAAGTGAAAATTTCTCTCTGTGGGATAAAAACATTGAGCTATGGGTAGACTTTAAGTCCATATTGCTGAAGGCACCATGCACTTAGGTTATAGGGCCCAGAAACCCTGAGTTGGATCTGTTATGCTGATCTGATAGAGATTAATTTGTATTAAAATTCCACCAAGCTGTGACACCCATAAATTATAATAGTAATCAGCATAGCAAAACATCGCAAATGCTAAAATTGTAGCACTTGTATCCTAATAGTAACCAACAGCTATCATACTGCACTAAAAAATTAGAGAAGAGGAGGAAAATCATGCATAATACTAAATCCTGACCTAGTGACCATCTGTGGCAAATGAGGTTACAGATCTCAGTTGGGAACTTATGGTGCTTTCTTAAACTGGGACAAATTCTAACCACAATCTGATTCTAAGGACTTCCTATTGTTTTCAATTCTCAATAAACAAATAAAGAATTATTTGCTCAAGATAAAGAATAACAATAAAAAATGAAGGGAATATTCTAATGTCACTATATAAATAATTCATACTACCTCAAGTAAACATGCTTTCTTTATTTGTTGTTGTTCATTTTGTTTTTTTTTTTCTTTAATCCTTTTTTATAGACCAGTCTTCATCCCTTTCCTGGCCTACTCCTAGGGGCCTCAAGTCTCTCAAGGGAAGTGCATCTTCTCTCACTGAGGCCAGAGCAGTCCTCTACTGTATATGTGTTGGGGGCCTCATAACAACTGGCATATGCTGCCTGATTGGTGGCCCAGTGAGAGATCTCTGGGGTTCGGATCAGTTGAGACTGCTAGTCTTCCTATGGGGTTGTCCTCCTCCTCAGCTTCTTCCAGCATTTCCTCAATTCACCACATGGGTCTCCAGCTTCTGTCCATTGGTTGGATAATAGAATCTGCATCTGACTCTTTCATCTGCTTGTTGGGCCTCTCAGAGGGCAGCCATTCTAGGCTCCTGTCTATAAGCACACCATAGCATTAGTAATAGTGTCAGGCCTTGGGGCCTCCCCTTGAGGTGGACCCAAATTTGAAACTTTCTTTGAGGCTTTTCTACATTTTTTGTTCCTGCAGTTATTTTAGACAGGAATAATTCTGGGTCAGAGCTTTTGACTGTGGAATGGCAACTCCATACCTCCATTTGTTGTTCTGTCCCTCCGTTCAAGGTGGATTCCACAGTTCCCCCTACCTACTGTAGAACTTCATCCAAGGTGTTTCCCTTTTGGCCCTCTTGGTGTTGATGTGGAAAAAGAGGAATATTCCTCTATTGATGGTGAAATTGCAAACTGGAAAATGCTTTTTCTAACGCAGTGTGTTTAACTGATTTTTAAACCTTGGTTGTTACTGAGCTGTGAATAAGCTGGCTACAATTAGTTTACAGTGCAATGAAGTAAACAACTGCAATTTTGTACATCTTAGTTGAACAAGTTGCAACCTTCCCTACCATGTGTGTATTTTCCATGTATACCTACCTTATAATTTTCCTGTCTCCATTTTTTTTTACCATTTGTTTTAGTCTATGGAGATACTGCAAATGGCACCAAGTATGTGTTTCTGTAGTTGCAATGCTTTTCCTATGATTTTGGTATAACTCTCCATCTACTAAAATATATTGACTCTGAAGACTTAGAGTCTGATCCATGACTTCCACCTCATCCCCCACCACCCTTGCTAAGAGATAATTCACATTTACACCTAATGAATTGATATGCTGCTATTTATACTTTCTTTATTTCCCCTGCAATTACCATCCTGAATCCAACTAAAGAAATAATATGATGCATTATACATGAAGGTGTGCTTTTTAAATGTGAAATACTCTGAACTTTGAAAGACAGCCACACCATATGGTTTCACAAAGTGGACTTGTACATATTAGGCAGCGTTATAGTTAGCCCCTTAGAAATAGTTCCACTTACTTAGCTCACATGCTGGGCTCTCAAATAGAAATTATATGCTGAATTCTGCTCTTCTCTTCCAAATCATACTCTATTGGTCATATACATTATAGTCTGTGTTTTTTAGGTTTGTGTTGGCTCATTATTGCTGGTCATAAGAGAGAAAGGCACTACTTTAACAGCCTTTCTAGGATATTCTCAGAACTGGTTTGCTAAAAGAGTTCTTTGAGTGAAATATAGGGAATTAATTGGCAGGAAACAAGGCAATGTAAAGGTAATATTTAATATTTAAAGCATTTGGTGAATTAAGGTGAAGTGCAAATACTGCTGACATAAGAGATATTCTCATTGGAAAAGTATGCATCTTACCCCTTGCTGTCCAACTATGAACATGGATCAATCACACCATCACATTGTTAGTTTTCATTCTGCATGCCAGTTGAATCTCACATCCGGGGATCTGATCTATAACCTGGGCTTGGATAACCAAAGGCAACAGATAACCAGATGTTTTATGATATTTGAAATCAGGTAACTATGTAAAATATCACTGGGTAAAAAGTGAGCTGCATTAAAGTAATGAGTTAAATGTTATCCTCCTTTCATGAGGAGATATGAAGAACTGAGTAATGTGCTCCATAATGATTGCAAATACAATTTCTGCATGTTTGTATGATCCCCGGAGGCATTTCTCTGCACTCTCTTTACAAAGACAGTAGTTTTTGTCTCTCATTAGTTAGGGGATACAGGAGTAGCTGTGTTTTGTTTGTTTTGTTTTGCTTTTTACCTTTATCCTTTGGAATTCTCATCTCCTTGAAAACAAAACTAGGAGTTACACAGATACAGGTTTACTCTGGTTGTTCATTGCAATAGCAGCTTTGTCAGGAGAGTGAGGAGTGATCACATATTTCCTAGTAGGCTCTGGGGAAGAAGCCTCTCTTCAGAGAAGGTTGCAGTGCTCATTAATAGCATGTCTGCCCAAAACAAGCAGCCAACTCAAAGCAGGAAGCATTGCTTTCAACTTATGCAAGACACACACCCCCAAAACAAACAAACAAACAAACAAACAAAAAAAAAAAACAAGAGTTTGCTTCCTAAAATCCACATGAAAATGAAATGCTTGTGATCTCCCTCATGAATTCACAAACCAATTATACCGTGTGGGATTTATAGATGTAGGAACCATGGAACTCATTTGTTGTTGTTACTACTGCTGTTGTTATTTAGTTTTGCCTCATTTTAAGGTAGAAACTCGTTCTTCTGTCCATACCAGGCTAGAAGTCACTATGTAACACGAGCTGGACTTAAAAGCTCAGGGATTCTCCTGGCCTAGGAATTGGGGAATTATTAAGTATGGTGGTTAAATATACTTGGGTCATAGGGAGTGGTACTGATTGGAGGTATGGCCTTTATGGAGCAAGTGTGCCTTTTTTAGGGTGGGCTTTTAAGCTCTGCTCAGTACAGAAGACTCAGTTTTCTCCTGGCTATAGTCAGACAAGCTCTGAGCTTCTCTTGTGTCATGCCAGCTTGAAAGCTGCCATACGCTTACCTTGATAACAATAGACTGACCCTCTGAACCTGTAAGCCAGTCCCAGATAAACATTCTTTATAAGAGCTGCCTTTGTCAAGGTGTCTATTCACAGCAACTGAAACTGTAAGACAGTAATCAACTCTGTACCTACTGTTGATTCATGCATATTCTGGAAATGTTAAGTAATGTTGGTAGAAAGATTTCTTTCCTCTTTCTTCCACATATGGAACTTCCACTTAGTCTTAAAGCATCTAATATAAAATCATTTGCTATGATCATGGTACACTGTATAGTATTCTACATTGGTTTTCTTTTCTTTTTTTTTTTTTTACCCCCAAATATCTGGACATCATGGATATTTGTTGTACTTATTGTTTCTTGTTTCCTTCCTTCCTATTTTCTTTCTTCTCTTCTTCTGTTTCTCTCTTTCTCTTTCTCTTTCCTTCCTTCCTTCCTTCCTTCTTTTTTTTTTTGTTTTTTTGTTTTTTTGTTGTTGTTTTTTGTTTTTTAATTACAGTCTCTTATACCTAGACTGGTTTAAGTCACACTACATAGCAAAGACTGGCCTTATCAAACTTAGCTATGTTCTTTCTTATTTTGATTTCATTTGTTGGTACTTCTTTTCCAAACCAATCCAAAGGTTATACTCAGTGCTCTACTGGGATTTGAGCAATATAGGATTTGAGCTTTCTTCTAGTCTCATGTAACTGCCTTTAATCCTTTTCAGGAATTCATCTTGAATGGCTTTGGAAATAGGACAGGAGCTGTTAATGGAATCTTCAGTTCTTTTTGTATATCTATGGTTGAAAGAGAAATAAAGCTTGGGATGCTTAAGAGAACAACAGACTGGTCAGAACTGATGATTAGAATTCAGCCAAAATGATGAGAACTCTTGCTTGTCTCAGTAAATACATGGAATTACAACCTATCATTCAAATTACTTATGTTTCATTATTAAGTGCTGTAATGGATAGTACTATATAGGTACTCAAACATTTTAGTACCATTTTTAGAGTATTTTATCAGTGAACTCTTATATTTTATTTGAACAGATATTCAAAATATACATTTTCTACATTTTGAATTATATAACAAATAATCCTAGCTTCACACTCATAGTTATCTTTTAAAATAAGTGATGCCTAAAAACAACTGAATTTTTGCAGGAGTTAATTTTAAAGGAAATAAATAAATTGAAAACCCAAACCCAAAGCTACCTGTCAGGTTTTCATCATTCATAATTGTTTTATCATTTTTTTCCCTGTTTGGTGTGTGTGTGTGTGTGTGTGTGTGTGTGTGTGTGTCTCCACATGAAGCTGAAAATAGTCTTTTCAACCCTATTGCTAAAGGCCACTCCTACATGACTTATTGACCATAGAGAATTAGACTGGTGCCTACTTATATACTTCATCCCTACAGGCAAGTATACATGGTAGCAGAAGGTACTCTGCATACTCCCAAATGGCAAAGGTAAACCCCAACCCAGGTACATACCCATGGATCTACAATGACGACCTGCTTACAAGGTTCTCTACTGTGATAAGGGAAAGTAATTTACTGATATCTGATTAGATTTGAGGTCTGCTACATAACAAAGACCAAACTGAGACTAAATAGGAGGAAATCAAATACTTACCAAATGCCTAAGGAATATAACAGTAAAATGACTCCTGGCGACATTCTGCTATAATCATTTTATGAGTCATCATCAGAGAAATTTTCTTCTTCTGTAGATGGAAGCAAATAGAAACTCACAGTTGGACACTGTGGATATAGTGAGAGAGCGTGAAAGCACTTAGCCCTAAGTGGGATACCTACATCAAATACCTCCCATCAAGGCTCATAGAAGAACCCTGGTGAAGAGGAGACAGGAAGCTAATGTGAGCCAGACGGTATAGAGAAATCTAAGTGAACAAAGCCTCTGAAACAAGGACCAAACACATATAAACTCAAAGAGACTCAAGTGGTGTGCACCAGTACTGGAGAGATATGGGACAGATTGGGTCCCAACTCTTGGAAAGAAAGTGAGCACAGCAGTGATCCTTAACTAAAAGTTATTTCCAACTAATATGCACTCAGAAATAAAAATAATAATAATTTTCTCTAATGGGGAATCACTGGATATATAAAAAAAACTTTTATGGCCAGGGTCCATGCCCAGAAGTCGGTCGGCACCAAAAAATGAACTTAAGGGAATTTTTGGAGGTTCTTTCTTTGTCTCATAATGACTTCTCAGGTCACAATTTGTTGTTGTTGTTGTTGTTGTTGTTGTTGTTGTTCTTGTTGTTTTGTTTTGTTTTATTTTACCTAATAGGTCCTCTGAGTATAGCTTATGGTTTCTGGATTTGTGTTCTTATAAAACTTTTCTGCATGTGTATCTGAGCATATGTGTGTTTCTTGGGATTCTTTCAAATGTATTTCTTGTCTTTGTTTTATATATTCTGTTTGTTTGTTTTCATTTTACCTTATTTTATTTTATCATATTTTTGTATTGTTTTAGGTACTGGTTTGCAGTCTAATGAGAAAAAGAAAGTATAAATTTTATGAGTGTTAAGGTAGGAAACATCAGAGAGAAGTGGGGAGCAGAAACTATAATAAGAATATATTGTATGAAAGGAATTCTATTTTCAATAAAAATAGAAAAAATATGTAAAAGTTTTAATATTCAAATTTAAGGAATAAGTTTAGAGATATAGAAAGGAGATAAAGAACCTCTCTATGTTTATTTTGCTCTGTCTCTAATATGAAATGAGTTTTTGATATTTTATCATTGCAACATCTGAATGTATGATTCTGAAGCATAGTGCTAAAAATCTACGTGAATAATTTCATCTATCAGTTTTAAAGTGAGATTATCATTTTTTATATTCAATAGTCATAAAACCAAAAATTTAGATGGATGTAGAGGAATTTTTTCTGGCAACATGGATATAGGTCATGTGATCTAGCTGGAGTGGAGACATGCTACAAAACTTTAACTTCTCTGGCTAAATATAGACACAATCTTACTTTACACATTTAAAGCAAAATAAATTTGTGGAATGAAGCATCCATGTTTGGATGTGATGTCTAATTGAGTTGCAGACAAAGTGACAAATCAGAGAATGATTTGACATAATGAATCAAAGATAGGATATGCCTAACTATTAGGAAAACAGCATGGTAAAGAGAATCTATTTAAGAAATATGCATGGAGAGAGAGAGAGAGAGAGAGAGAGAGAGAGAGAGAGAGAGAGAGAGAGAGAGAGAAGCAGTTGGGGATTAGTTAGGACAATGCAGTTCACTCTGTGTAGTTGAGTTTCTTTGTTTGTTCTATTAAGTTTGTTCAGTGCTTACAGTGCAGTCAGCACAGGCATTTGAAGCCAGAGAATAAGAAGGAGCCAGAGATAAGAACAAATTGCCAGAGTTAGTTTGAGGCCTCATGAAGGAAATGAGCAAAATGACCCAAAATCTAAAAGACCTAAAAATGGAAATAGAGGCAATTAAAAAAAAATAGGTAACATTGGGGATAGAAAACTGAGGACACAAGCATCACCAAGACAAGACAAAAGATGGACTAAAGAATATCAGGCATAGAAGATACTATAATAGAAATTGATACATTGGTCAAAGAAAATGCCAAGTGTAAAAAGTTTCTAATCTAAAACATCCAAGAAATCTGGAACACTGTAAAAAGAACAAGCCTAAGAATAATACAAATAGAAGAGGTAGAACATTCCCAGAAAACATTTTCAACAGAATCATACAATAGAAAACTGCCCTAACATGAAGAAAGAGATGGCCAGTACAAGAAAATTATACAACACCAAATATATTGGACCAGAAAAGAAAACCATCCTGTAACATAATAATCAAAAGGCTAAATGTATAAAACAAAGAAAAAACATTAAAAGCTTAAAGAAGAAATGCCAAGTAGCACATAAAGAGACTTATCAAAAATTTACCTGAATTCTCAACAGAGACTCTAAAAACAGATGTCCAGCAGACCCTAAGAAACCACAGACTACTATATCTTGGAAAACTCTCAATCACCCTAAATGGAAAAACCAAGGTATTTTATAACAATAACAAATTTAAACAATAACTGTCTACTAATTCAGCTCTACAATGAATATTAGAAGGAAACTTACAACACAAGAAGGACTACACCAAACAAAAAATAGTCATTTCACAACCAACCCAAAAGATGAGAATTACCCACACATAGTACCACCTCTAACAACAAATATCAAGAACTAACCATAATTGGCCATTACTATCTGTCAACATCAATGGACTTAATTCACCAATAAACAAACTCAGGCTAACAGACTATGTATGCAAAATGTATTCATCATACTGGTGCACACAAGAAACACACCTCAGCAACAAATATAGTAATAGACACTACCTCAGAGTAAAGGTTTAGAAAGGATGTCCAAGCAAATAATTCCAAGAAACAAGCTGTAGTAGCCATTTTAATAGTTAATAAAAATAGACACTCATCAAAAGTAATCATGAAAGTTGTGGAAGAATATGTAATATTATTCCAAGGAAAAAATCCAAGATGAAGCTTCAATTCTGAACATCTGTTCCCCAAATGCAAAGGCACCCATATTCGTAAAAACAAACAAACAAACAAACAAATAAAAAACCTTTATTGAAGCTCAAAGTACATATTGAACCTTCCACAATAATAGTGGGACTTATCAAAACAGCATGCTCACCAATGAAAAACACATCATCTGTTACAGACATCCCAGTGTAGAGCTTGGCAGGTCCAAAAACCTACAAGCGCTCATGAGACATAAGAGTTTCAAAAGGAACTCATTCTCCTGGGTAGACATTCTCACAAGCAGTATATCCCTACATTAGTCTGGCATAGGGATCCACGCATTCATTTAGTAGGAATTTTTTATCATAAGCATAGAATGAATCCTGACATAAGCTAAGCCTTCCAGTGTTCCAACGGTCCTAGAGAATTCTTGATTTTCAGTGGGAATTCAGATAACTATCTAGAGACAGGGAAACTATTTAGCATTGCATAGGAAGAAGCCAAAGCAGCTCAGAATTGGTCTGCAGAATGTTTGCTAGGGACAATAGTTTTAGGGAATAGATAGATTTACTGCTGAGAAAGGAATCTTCATTACAGCCAGGTAGAAACAGACTACTTTGCAGATTAAAAGCAAGCTGGCAAATTCCTCTTCTTTAGCACCTACCTGGACCTAGGAAACGGGGTGGGGGGGTGGGGGGTGGTAATACATTATTCATGAGAAGGCCAGCTAGTGTGGAACCCCCTGATGCTAGTTCTCACAAGGCTCAAAGGAAAGGCACAAATTGTGACTAGGGTGTGAAATCTTTACCTGTCATTAGCTGCCCCTAGGCAGATCTGTTTTATCTTTACTGTAAATATTGCCTGGTTCCTGTAAGTCCTTTTGATATATTCATTCCTACTGGATTGTGCCATTGTAACTTGGTGGATGAACCTTGCCTGGTTTCTCCTTACCCCACTGTATAAAAAAGTTTGATGCTCAACCATACATTCCTTTCAGATTCTACACAGTCTCTCGTGTGTGGTCTCTGTTTGTCACCCATTTTCACCGAATCCTCGCCCACTTGCTCCAGAGAACTCGACCCACTCAGATAAGGGATCCAGAGGGTCTGTGGCAATCATCAAAACAGAATCTAAACATAGGCATAATGAGACTAACAGAAGTTATGAAACAAATTGATTTAAAAGATATCAAAACAACATTTAACCCCCAAACAAGATAAATATACCCTTTCTCAGTACCTCATAGAATCTTCTCAAAAACTGACAATTTATTCAGACATAAATAATGCCTGAAAGCAAACAAGAAGATTGAAATAACCCCTTGCATTCTATCAGATCATCATGGATTAAGCCTGAACTTCAACAAAAACAGAAACAATAGAAAATGCACATATATTCATGCAAACTGAACAACTCTCTATTCAATGAAGAAATAAAAAAATAAAAAAAAAAAAAACAATTAAATAAATTAAAGCCTTTCTAAAAATTCTGTGAAGTGTCTCATTGCAGATGTGGGCTTAAAAACCCTCATTCTAGCTGCTTGGAAGTCTGTCTGCTCCTAGCAGCCTTCAGGTGAAGATGTAGAACTCTCAGCTCTTCCTGTGACATGTTCCTTCCTTGAAGATAATGGACCAAACTTCTGAACTTATAAGCCAAATCAAATTAAATATCGTTCTAATTAAAGTTGTTTTAGTCATTGTGTCTCTTCACAGAAATGGAAAACATAACTAAGACATAGACACAATGAAAGAAGTGTTAAAAGGAAAATTCATAGTACTAAATACCTTCATTAAGTAATTAGAGAGATCTCATACTAACAACTTAACAGCACACCCAAAAACTCTAGAAAAGGAAGAAGCAAGCACACCCAAAATGAGTAGATAACAGTAAATAATCAAACTCATGACTAAAATCAATCCATTAGAAACAAAGAAAAGGATATAAAGAATCAAGAAAACCAAGAATGGATTCTTTGAGAAGATCAACCACATAGACAAACTCTTAGCCAAACTAACTAAAAGGCACAGAGACAGAATCCAAAATGACAGAACAAGAATGAAACAGAAGATATAACAGAAACTGAGGAAATTAAAAATTCATCAAATCTTACTTCCAAAGGCTATACTCAACAAAATTGGAAATCTAAATGAAATAGATGATTTTCTAGACAGATAACCCATGCTAATTTTAAATCTAGTTATACTTTCTCACCAGTTCCATAACTTCTAAGAAAATAAAAGCAGTCATTAAAAACCTCCAAAAGTCCAGAGCTTGATCATTGTTGTGGCCGATTCTACCAGACTTTCAAAGAAGAGAAGTAAGAGCTAATACCAATACTCCTTAAACTTTTCTACAAAATAGAAACAGAAGGAAAACTACCTAATTCATTCTATGAGACCACAGTTACACTGATTCATAAACTGTTCAAGAAATAGAACTTCAGATCCCTTTCACTTATGATCATTGACATAAAAATAATCAATAAACTTCTTGCAAACTGAGTCCAAAACACATAAAAAACATCATTCAACACATTCAAGTAGACTTCATCCCAGATATGCAAGGATGGCTCAATATACAAAAATACATCAATGAACTAGACTATAAACACAATTCAAAGGAAAAAAAATTACAAGGTGAAAAACATTCGACAAAAATCCAGTATCCCTTCATGTTAAAAATTTCAGAAAAATCAAGAAATCAAGGTAAATATTAAGCTTAATAAAAGCAATATATGACAAACCAATAGTCAACATCAAATTAAATGGGGAGAAACATAAATCAATTTCATAAAATAAGGGACAATACAACACTCCCACTCTTTCCTTATCTGTTTAATATAGTACTTAAATTTCCAGCTGAAGCAATAGGATCCAAAAACTTATAAAGGGGATACAAAGTGGAAAGAAAAAGTCAAGGAATAAATAAAACTGACAGAGGTATAATATCCAAAAATTCATAAAGAATTCATGAAGTTAGGTACCAAACAACACAATTAATCCAGTTTTAAAAACCTAAGAAAGTAAATAAGAAGGAAGACCCAAATGAGGATGGTTAATTCATACTTAGAAAGGTGAACATGAAAGGAGAGATGAATAGGGAACAGGATCAGGTATGATGAAAGACAGGAGAGGTGCCCAGAAGACCAGGTAAATGTATCGAAATCTGCATCTGGCACTGTGTGTGGCAGGGGAGGGAGGAAATCTCTAAGGCCCAGAGACTTCAGATGGGGGAAGATCCCAGGTCTCAGTGCAGGTGAGGTTAACTTTTCAGCCCAATAGTGAGGGTAGGATAGACAGGATCCTAGTAGAAGGATAAGGATATGAAATTTTTGATAATTTTTCCCCCTAAAATGGTCCTGTCTAAAAAAAAAAAAAAAATGCAGGGACAAAAATGAAGCAGAGACTGAAATTTTGTCCAATCAGTGACTGGCCCAAGTCAGGATCTATCCTAAGGGTGGGCACCAATTCCTGACACTATTACTTATGCTATGTTGTCCTTACAGACAGAAGTCTAGTATGTCTGATCTCTGAGATGCTCTATAAAGCTTTGGACTGAGACAGATGCAGATACTCACAGTCAGTCATGGGATGGAGGTCGGGAAACCTATGGAAAAGTTAGGGCAATAATTGAAGGAACGGAAAGGGATGGCAACCTCACAGCAAGACCATTAATGTCAACTAACCTGTACCCCTGGGAGCTCCCAGAGATTAAACAACCAAGGAAAGAGCATACTTGGGTTTGTAAGAGGTACCCAGAACATATAAGCAGAAGGCTGCTTGTCAGGCCTAGGTGGGTGAGGATGCACCTAATTCTGTAGATTTGATGCCCCAGGGTGGTGGGAATACCCAGAGGGGGCACCCTTTCAGAGGTGAAGGGGTGGGGATGGTGGGAAGAACTCTGTGAGGGGCAGCGTTTAGGAAGTAAATACATAAAATAATTAATAAAAAAGAAGATAAAAAATATAAATTACATATAAATATTTCCATTATCCTTGTCAGGTTCCCTTCTATAGTTTTAACATTTAAAGCCATTTTCAAATTTAAATATATTGTTCATATTCTTCTTCTGTGACAGGTTTTCCTAGAACCTCTGCTCCACTCAAAATTAAGCTCTTTCTAAAAACTCAAACCAAAACCTCAATACAATGACAAAAACCTAGCAAACAAAATATAGAATACATGAACAGAGAAAACAAACAGAAAACACCAAACTGTAACCAAATAAAAGCACACAAACAAAATATTATGTGTTGATGGTCAACTAATCCTAACCATGAGGCCTGCCCTGGAGTGACTGATGTATCCAATGTGATTGATATTCCCAATCTATTGGAGAACTTTGATTTTTCACTCTTCGAGCAAGTATAACTGATAGTTCCATAGTAAAACATTACCTTAGTTGATAGGGTAATTTCACTCCTTCACTCATTCTTTTTGGTACACTGGGTAAAGGTTATCTTTATATTATTCAAATGCTGATTCCCCAGCCCTCATATCTGGATATAACCCGAACGTGGCATTGTAAAGCTCATTCTAAGATTCTCCAGTCTCAAATTTGTATAAATATTGCTCCTCTTTAATTTGCCAATTTATTAATAAAAGCTGAACAGCCAATGACTGAACAGGGGAGAGAATAGGATAGGGTTGGATTTTGATTCCACTTGGAAGAGGAGTAGAAAAAAAAGAAAGGAATCGACACATAGACAGTATCCAAGAGAAATATAAGAAATCACCTGGATCAAGATCTTTTCTTTCTATCTAATGTCTACTGCAACAGGATGAATCTAATCTGAAGAAGGTTCAGTTGATCAAGGCTAAGTCAAAAAATATTTAACAAAAAACTATTATTATTAATGGTGAATTATAAATGTGTATACCAACAAAGATAAATATTACTTAATTTGTCAAAGCTAATATTTGATTGTTTGCTAGTCTAAGAAAATCAAGTACATTTAATACAAAATATGTTATACAGATAAATACATCATTAAACTTTGTTTTAAACAGTCTTTACTTAAATATGAAAGATGTATAAATCATTATGGACCAGGTATAACTCACTGAAAAATCACTACATACTACTGTATTGAAACCTAAAATATGTACTAATCTACAAATTATATATCTTGGGCCATAAATTTGTCTTAGTATGTAAAAGTACTTGATGTTAATCTTGACAATTAAAGTTTGATCTGAAATTACATGATGAAAAGAGAAAACAAACTCTGACATATTAATCTATCCATTACAGGAGTCCTGTGACATACACAGTGTAACACAGTGTGACATTCACAGGAATAATAATTAAGTGTAATTTTAAAAATTAAGATAGAAGACATTTTATGAAAATTCTGAAGTGCCATAGAGAGTAGCTGTGCTAGGACCACACACAGCTGCACCAACTAAACGAAACTCTATAGCCAGTATCAGTGAACTCGGAAAGGTCTCTCGCAGTTCATGTTCCAACACTGGAGTCAAATTTCAAACCCTTAAGACACACAGAGGGGTCTCAAATAATGTTTGATATATTTCTGTATCATCGTAATGCTGCACCTTACCCATTTCAGCATCAATGGTAAAACTGCAATGCTGGAATCCAATGGAACTATCACTAGAAACTCGTTGTTTGCTTCGATGAATATGCACGGATACAATTTGTAAAACATTGGTCTTGAAGATGATTAAGAATGTTAGAAATATTATCCCCATTTTCATGGTTCAAGTTTCTCAGTGTTTTTGTCTTTCTTTTTGTTTTAGTTTTGTATTAGATTGTTCACTTTTTTATGGACTTAAAATAATTCAATAATCTTCATCTCAACAGATGAAATTTTATGTAAAATTAAATTTTCAAATGTGTATCTAAATTTATTTCTTTGTATATTCTATATGACTGATATAAAAAAAAAAGTCTGTTCATTTGACATTTAAGAAAAGGTAAACTTCTTGAAAATCGGCAACTCAAAATTATGATATACATTTTTGAATAAACTGTAGCTAATCTTCTGTTGGTTGAAATCAGTATCTGATGAAAAGCCCAATAATGGAAAAAGATGCGATTTTGGTTCATGATTCTAAATAGAACAGTGCCTTATGAAACAAAGTGGTATCAGAGAAGCCTAATTTCTGGTGTAACCAGGCAGCAGAGGACTTTAAATTTAACTAACTGGGCTCACTGCTTGTCCTTTTTTATTCAGTCAGGAAAGATGCTGTCTACACACAAAGTAGGTCTTTCTACCTTTGTATATCATTGGAAACACCCTCACAAACAATGCATTCCTTGGTGATTATAAACCTAATTGGTTAGTAATAAAGGTTTAGTATAAAATTATTTTATTATATATGTGTGTGTAAATAATTTGATTGAAACAAAGAAGAATGCAATTTCTGTTTCCTTCAAGCCATGAAGCAAGAAATAGCTATTTCTTCTTGAACTTTTTTTTTTTTTTTGAGGGAATTAAATTATTATGCCGAACTTAGGAAGATCTTATTAGCTTAGGACATAGTGTTACAGCAAACATATGAAGCATGTCCAGTTGTGAAACAAAACAAAACACAACAAAACAAAATGTGTTGTTTTCAAATGTTAAATGGTGGGGCAATTGGGCCATGCCACCAGATAGAAAAACTGGTAAGGCTAAAGTAGTTTTGACACTGCAGGAAGTCAGAATTGAGTATGGTAGGCATGGAACCAGCTCCCTGCCAAGCCCTTTCTGTCCTGGAACATTTGGCAAATGGGACCTCATAAAGTTGCAAAGCTTCTGTAAGGCAAAAGATACTGTCAACAAGACAAAAGGGCCACCAACAGATTGGAAAGGATCTTTACCAATCCTAAATCGGATAGGGGACTGATATCCAATATATATAAAGAACTCAAGAAGGTGGAAACCAGAAAATCAAATATCCCCATTAAAAAGTGGGGCACAGAGTTAAACAAAGAATTCTCAACTGAAGAATACCGAATGGCTGAGAAGCACCTGAAAAAATGTTCAACATCCTTAATCATCAGGGAAATGCAAATCAAAACAACCCAGAGATTCCACCTCACACCAGTAAGAATGGCTAAGATCAAAAAATCAGGTGACAGCAAATGCTGGCGTGGATGTGGAGAAAGGGGAACACTCCTCCACTGTTGGTGGGACTGCAAGCTTGTTCAACCACTCTGGAAATTAGTCTGGCGTTACCTCAGAAAATTGGACATAGTACTACCGGAAGATCCAGCAATACCTCTACTTGGCATATACCCAGAAGTGTTTCCATCTGGTTATAAGGACACATGTTCCACTATGTTCATAGCAGCCTTATTCATAATAGCCAGAAGCTGGAAAGAACCCAGATGTCCCTCAACAGAGGAATGGATACAAAAAATTTGGTACATTTACACAATGGAGTACTACTCAGCTGTTAGAAACAATGAATATATGAAATTCCTAGGCAAATGGATGGATCTGNTTCTCTTAGGCTGTGCCCAAAAGTTACCTAATAACAGCTAGGTATGAGCCCGTCTGGCTATAACAGGACTGTTAGACCTCCCTCTCTCTTTCTGGCCTCTCTCTCCTTCCCTCTCTGCCCTCCTGTCTGCTCCTGTGCCCTCCCCTCCCCTCCTGTACCCTCCCTGCCCCCCTCTGTCTCCCTGCTTTCCCAGCTGCCCTCTTCACTTCTTTCTCTTTTTGTCCTCCTCTGCCCTCTTTCTTCCTCTGCCTCTACTTCCTTACCCACAATCCATTTTCATTTCCCAAATATACTTCATTTTATACTAGAACCATCTTATGGTTAGTACCTGGGGAGGGGGCATGCCTCAGCATGGGTGCCCACCACACCATGAGGCTGCATTACAACATAAAAGATAGGACCATGACAACTGATCACATAGCATAGAAACCTGGAGTTCTCTATCTTAATGAGGTATCTAGATAAACCTGGAGTGTTTAGTCAATGCCAAGGAGCTACACTCGTTGGGTATCCCCTTCCTGCAAAAGGTATTTATTTAATCCTTGGTTCACCTTGAGTAAAGGACTATGCATTCACATCTGCTATAAACATATAGTTTGGACAAGCCAGGACTGTCTTCTTCAAGGATCGCCTAGCTGGAGGCTTTCATCTTAAAGATCCTTTACTAAATCCTTTGTCTCTTTCAGCCCTTCAGTACTCTTAGCACACACTAAGAACTAAGCTAGATTCTTTCCTACCCCATCTTCAGTCATTCTCCTCCTGCCTATTATGTAGGGAAAGAAAGGACCCTTTCTGCCATTCTCAACTCCCACAGTCTCCCCAGTGTCTAGGTACACAGGAGATTGAAAATCATAGCATCTGTCCCAGGAAGAACATGGGCTGGGACCTCTATCATAGACTGTGTTCTGCCTCTCCTGAGCAGCTTGCTGGAGGCACTCCAGCACCACAATGATGAGGCTGCAGCCCTATATTCAATACTACATCTTAATTCACATATGTATGCACTAATAGTTTTAACTTTAAAGAGCCATAGATGAAAAGAGCACTAAACAGCTCTTGGTCACATAAAGTAGATGAGAGTCATGACTTTTTCTCTGACTTATCTTTGAAACAGTATATACCTCTTATTTCAAATCTTAATTTAACACTGTTTTTATACAACTGATTTTATTTTTCAATTATAGTATAATAGTGTTTTTTACCTTGACCACATCATACTGGTGTAATGAAGAATTTTCAAATTTAAATTAATAACTTGCACCAAAACAAAATATTACAACACTATAATCATCTGAAATCATGTCTCACAATAAATGTAAATGCACACTAGCAGCAATTATATGGCTGATGAGAGTATAAAGATCTGAGCATAGGACCTGTTCTTGTGTTTGAGCAAAAGATGAATTTTGTAAGTGAATCCCTAAGTTTTCTGTGTATAACTGTATACTTTTGTCTTAATTAAAAAAAATCTTACCATAAAAAAGATTTTATTGCTAACTAGTGTTAGTCCAAATTCTTGTTAATTTTGGAGCTCTGGTACAACCTTTTATGTCCATGTGCCTTTCTCTTTAATCTCAGAAAACATTCTTCTAAAATATTTTGGATGGATGGATAACATGTAAGTAGATATACTAATAATGCTGCTCAGTATCCTAAAAATTCATTTATGTACAGACCATACATTTATGTTTATTTACATATCTTTGTTTCTATCATTTTGCTTTATATAACTTCATACAAAGCTAAATTAACATATGAGATGAAGAGATCCAACATTTTTAACATACTAATACTGTTTTTCTTATGATGTATTGCAATTGTTTTGGATAAAGTATGACTACTAGACAACCTTAGAGGAGCATCTTACACTAGATAAGCCAGATTTAAACCAAAAAGTCATCCTGCTCTGATGATTTAGCTGAAAATCCTTTCATCATGTGGGTGACTGATATGGAGAACACTAAAGTATACATAAATGGTTGTAATACGTATAGACAAACTACAATGACAAAATCAGTTACAAATATTAAAGAAAACTATATTAGTCAATAGTTAAATGAGTTTGTGAATAGAAAATTGATTTTTGTTTATGTTTATATATTTGTATCTAAGTACTTACACATGCTATCAGTTGTCTTGATGGTTTAAAGAGGTGGTCAGATTTTTCAAACCTGGAATAAGTTGCTTGTAGGTCACCTGACATAGGTGCTAGAAATAGAACTCTGATTCTCTGGAAGAGCAACATCTGCTTTTAGTCACTGATCTATTCAGCTAAAGATTTATAAAGCATAATTGGATGTATTGAAAATTTTACTTACAAATGTAAGTGTTTTGGAGAGTATGAGATTTTAAACATAATTTTCTTCATCAGATATAATTGTTATCTCAGAGGCTTACTGATGTATAAACTCACCCTTTCTAGCTCTTTCTGAACTCTTGCATACTGGATCAACTCAGTATTTCAGGCATAAACTCCTTTCCAAGCTATCTGATTCAATCTGGCTTCTCTCAGTTTCTCACTGTGCTGCTCTGCTTGGCCTCAAACTAACTCTGGCAATTTGTTCAAATCTCTCTGGGGCTTTAGAGTTTGATAAGTGCTTATTAAAAGCAACTAAGTGCAAAAAATATGAAACAGCATATAGATATTTTACTCTTACTCTTTGGCTTCAACTACCTCTGCTTGACTTGCATTAAGTTACATGAACTCACAAACAAATTCAACTCCAATGCACTGACTCCCAGTTGTCTGAACTGACTAAACTCCACTCAATTGATGAAATTGCCTTAATTCCCTGTGTGCTGGTATTCAATAGTTTTTTTTTTTTTTTTTTTTTTTTTTTTTTTTTTTTTTTTTTTTTTTTTTTTTTTTTTTTTTTTTTTTTTTTTTTTTTTTTTTTTTTTTTTTTTTTTTTTTTTTTTTTTTTTTTTTTTTTTTTTTTTTTTTTTTTTTTTTTTTTTTTTTTTTTTTTTTTTTTTTTTTCTGCTGAGACTTGGGTACATCCTACCTCTGACTCATTCTGTCAAATTTGTGTCTTACTCATCACTTTGGCTTCTCCTCAATTAGACATCAGTGTTTGGGATTAAAGATACTAAACAATTCCAGCCAGAGAGATTAAAGGGTATACCAAGGGTTTATGTGAATACCAGCTAGATCACACAGGACTAGCTATGGGTATTTGGTTATGATCAGAGCAGCTATGTTGATGGATCAAAATACATGTGCCTTCTTGTTCTCTTTCTTTAAATGCCTCTACTGACCTTCACTGAACTACAAGAACTCACTAAGAAACTCACCTCCATTTTACTACACTCACTACCCTGACTTCCAACTCTCTCTGTGTGTGTCTCTGTCTCTATGCCTCTGTATTTATTTGTCTCTCTGTCTTTCTCTGACTCTCTTTGCCTCTCTCTCTCTCTCTCTCTCTCTCTCTCTCTCTCTCTCTGATACTTTTAGCTTCTCTTTATAGTGCTATTTTTGTGAGAGTTGGAGATATCCTATCTTTGACTCTGTCAAAAATTTCTCTGATTCCTCCTTTTTCTTTTTTTCCCCTCACTTCAACATCATATTCAAACATGGTTGTCTTCTAAAACTGAATTTGAACTTAAAGTTGTGTACTAGGTTGTGCCTGTATTCCAGCTACAGTTATTAAAGGAATATGGCCTGTTTGCATCCCAGCAGGGTCATCAAGACCTAGGTCTTTGGATATTGTCCCCATCCAGAGGAGGTACGTTACATGTCTACTTGGGAGACTAAAAGTCAAATCTACAAAATCAAATATGAAAATATTCAAAATAATTTAATTTTAATGTATTACTGCCTTGTATTTACCCTCTATTGTGTAAAGAAAACAGAAATAACTAATGCAAAGTTTACAAATAAAATGTAATAGATAATTAATATACTTGATATTATCTTGTATTTGTCCTGTTTCTCTAAAAGAACTGAACTTATAGAATATATCGAGAGAATATACATATAGAGAATTTATAAAATATCCACATATAGAGTATATAATATATACATTTTATATACAGAATATACATAGACTATGTACATTCATATAAAATACATAAATGTATAAAATATATATTAACATTAACTTTATTAGGAACATCATAGGCTATGGTCTACTTAGTCCAACAAAGTTGCCTTCCAACTGAAGCTGCAAGAAACGAATAGTTGTTAAGTTCATGAGGCTGGAACACTCATCTCATTTTCATTGTATGCTAAATATCTCAATAAAATCAGGCTTTAATATGATTTAATAAATTTACTTTCCAGAAAAACAGACACTGAGCAAGAAAAGAGTGAAGAACTTTTTTCATCCATGTCTTTATATAGGCTACCACCAGATGTTGTGGTCCATATTAAATGTGGACAATACCACCTCAATAAAATTAGATTAAAGGTCTGCATTCCTGCCTGCCTTAGTTAGGGTTTCTGCTGAGAAGATACACCAGGACCAATGCAACTATTATAAGGGACAACATTTAATTGGGGCTTGAGTTTCAAAGCTTCAGTCAATTATCACCATGGCAGGAAGCATTGCAGTAACCTAGGCAGACATATTGCTTGAGAATGACCCACGTGTTCTAATTCTTGATCTGAAGGCAGTCAAAAGAATAATGGCATCCTCAGGTGGCTCTCTTTGTCCAACCCCACGGTGATGTACTTCCTGCAACAAGGCCACACCTACTCCAACAAAGCCACACCTTCTAATAGTGCCACTTCCTAGGCTAAGCATTTTCAAAGGTCCACACCACCTAAAAGTTCTGGATTAAAATGGTCTTTCTACCTCAAATGATTTTAATAAGAAAAATATTCCTCATGTCTTAGTCAGGGTTTCTATTCCTGCACAAACATCATGACCAAGAAGCAGGTTGGGGAGGAAAGGGTTTATTCGGCTTCCACTTCCATTCAGCTGTTCATCACCAAGGAAGTCAAGACTGGAACTGAAGCAGGTCAGGAAGCAGGAGCTGATGCAGAAGCCATGGAGGGATGTTCTTTACTGGCTTGCTTCTCCTGGCTTGCTCAGCCTGCTCGCTTTTAGAACCCAAAACTGCCAGCCCAGAGCTGGTCCCACCCACAAGGGGCCTTTCCCCCTTGATCACTAATTGAGAAAATACCCCACAGCTAGATCTAATGGAGGCACTTCCCCAACTGAAGCTCCTTTCTCTGTGATAACCCCAGCTGTGTCAAGTTGACACAACTAGCCAGGACACCTCACAAGTATATCCAGCAGCTTGTTGTTTAGTTAATTCCAGATGTAGTGAAGTTGACAACTAAGGATAATCATCATATATATATGACACTATTTACAATATAACTTTTCACTAACCAAAAAGTACTAATTACATTAGCATTAAAGAGACATTTATAAGGTGTGTTTTTATAATATATCCATTTTTTTGTAAAAGGGAATTTACACACAAAGATATAGTCAGTTGCATTTAAAATCCACACATGGTATCTATCTTTGAGATCTCTGAATGTCTACAATTTAAGAATATGTTCACTGTGTATCATTTTTATCACAACAGGAAATAACAATATAGAGCACATACCTAACCTAATGGATTTAAAGTGTATATTAGTTACCTGTAAAGTAGGTAAGAGGCTCTTTCCACTACAGGAAAATCACCAAAGAAGTGCAATTTAATTGTACATTAGAAGACCACACACTCTCAAAACTAATGGTTAGGAAATACTAAATGAGTACTTTCTCCATATGTAGAATATTCTGATACAGAGGCATAAGAAATGAGAGATTGTAAGAGCATAGCTTTAAAACACGTGTGTAGAACAGAAACATGCAAATTTGGGGGGCTTACTCTAACCTCTATGAAGATTTGGAATTTTGACAGATGCTTTTTGAAAAACAATTAAGTGCAGAAATTATAAAACTAGCATATATCTTTTACTCATGTAAACTTAACAAGAAGAAATTTAAAACACTCTACAAATATTAATAATTGAAATTAAACCTATGTGACACAGCAGTAGAAATGGTTGCAAATGACGCTCAGTTATGTATATATACATGTATACTGTTCAAATCATGGTTTATTTGATATAAGTAAATTCAGGCAGCTCTAAATGATATTACAAAATAATTTAGTGATATTTTAGATCATTTGAATATTTTTTGCATTACAAGCATTTATGTTTTCAAAGTGTGAAAGGATAGGTGTGCAATGGAAAAAAGAAAGTTGGGCACAGGTGCTAAAAGCATAACACCATATAATTTTCTCGGGGTCCCTGAAATCCTGACAAATATTAGACTCAATTTGTATTTTACCACGTATTATTAATGTGAGCTTTGATATGTCACTCTGTCCTTTCAGATCTCATTTTCTCTTCTTCTACTACAAACTTTAAAGGAAAGATCTTAATAGGAAAGTAGTGAGTTTTGCAATTTAACTCTTTACACAGTTCTTTTCAGAAGTCCTTGTGCTCTCATTATAAAATTTTTATCATGAGTATAAAGAAATCAAGGTCTACATTAGTGCAAAAAAGGCATTTTCCCACATTATTTATTGATGGGTAACATTATAATTAAATACAAGGGTGTTTATAAAAAGAGTCCTAACAAATGATCTAAAAAAAAAAATTCTTGTGTGTATATAATCTTGTGTATATGAAGTTTCCTATATCTAAATCATAAAATTAGGCTCACAAATTTTTATAGACTTTCATGAAATTATACTCTTCATACGCACAGTGATTCCTTACATTTCCATTGATGTATTCAGGACTGTCATTCCTTATCCTTCTTGCTAATATAAGCACACTGGTCAGTTCACAAGCACGTGCATATCCTCATTTTGAAAGGTGGAGCTTTCCTTTTCTGTTTTTGAATGTACTATGACATCACCTCAGAGATTTTACAGTGACTTATCTTTTTTCTCACTTATACATATATTTAAACTTGCCCAAAAAGAAAAGTAAAGGAAAAAAAAAAACAACACTCAGGTAAATTTAGGTTTAAAGTTTGGAAAAAAAACAAAAAACAAAAAAACAAAAAACAAAACAGAGAACTCTACATCTAGATACAACACTCAAAATCATGATTTTTGATTTTTATAATGAGGATAGTACTATACACAGCTCAGTCCTCCATTCTGAGCTCTGTTCCACAAGGCTCCAAGTTCAGACACTGCAAAGCAACTATTTGTACACATTAACTAGTCCTTCATATTTCAGCATGTGTACATGTCACATTTTTTCCTAATATTTTAATTTATACTAGCAATTTGCATTTTTCTGTTTTTATTTAGTTTAATTTCTCTCATAAGTATGTGGTGACATATCCTGAAAACACTATCCAGATAACAGTAATCTTTGATTTATTTTGATTTATTTGAATATAATATTACATATACACATATGGGTGATAATCATGACTCTCCATTAAACTCTTTAACAAAAAAACTTTTGCTTTTACTTTTAAATTATGTGTATGTATCTGGAAGGGGAATAATATATTATGCATATTAGTGCTGGTGATAGTGGAAGACTTAGAAGAAAATCAGTTTCTCTGGAGATTTACTTACAGCTGTGTCTTAGTCAGGGTTTCTATTCCTGCACAAACATCATGACCAGGAGGCAAGTTGGGGAGGAAAGGGACTGGAACTCAAGCAGGGCAGAAAGTAGGAGCTGATGCAGAAGCCATGGAGGAATGTTCTTTACTGGCTTGCTCAGCCTGCTCTCTTATAGAACTCAAGACTACCAGCCCAGAGATGGCACCACCCACAAGGGGACCTTCCCACTTGATCACTAATTGAGAAAATGCCTTACAGCTGGGATCTCCTGGAGGCATTTCCCCAACTGAAGCTCCTTTCCCTGTGATAACTCCAGCTGTGTCAAGTTGACACAAAACTATCCAGTACAATTTACCCCTTGTCAACTTGACACAAAAACACATCACTAAAAAGCCTCAACCCTTTGTTCTTATTCATCCCCAAGAACTAAATAATTTTAAAAGTCCCACAGTTTTTGCAAATTCTTAAAAATTTTAATCTCTCTTAAAATCCAAATTCTTTACAATTAAAAGTCTCTTAACTGTGCTTTCCACTAAAATACTTCCTTCAAAAGGGAAAAATATCAGGGCACAGTCACATTCAAAAGCAAAAATTAAACTCCAACTGTCCAATGTCTGGATCCAACTCATGATCATCTGAGTTCCTTCAAGGGCTTAGGTCACTTCTCCAGCCCTGTCCTTTATAGCACACAGCTTGTCTTCTAAGCTCCAGATGCCTGTACTCCATTGCTGCTGCTGTTCTTGGTGGCCATCTCATGGTACTTGCATCTCCAAAATGCTGCTGTCTTCCACTTGAACTAGGCTTCACCAACTGCCTCTCATAGGCTCTCTTCATGGTGCCGAGCCTCAACTCCTTTGCATGACCCCTTCAGTCCTGGGCCATCAATTGCAACCGAGGCTGCACTTTCACCAATGGCCTTCCATGGCCTCTCACAGTGCTTCCGTGGCCTCAGCTGCTCTGCATGACTCCTTCATGCCTCTAAAACCAGTACCACCTAGGTAACTCTTACACATTACCAAGTCCAGTCACAGCACAAGGTACAACCATGGCTATCTCTGGAACACAGCCTCTTTGTGCTTTCAGAAAATATTTCCCAGAAGATGTCACCTCAATGATGCTGGTCTCTTCTTAATCACCGCTAATTTCTTAGCTCCAGCTAACCAGTATCAATAGTCCCAGTAAGGAAAAAGTTTTCACTTTAGTAGTTCTGGTATCTTGTTAATCTCAGCTGATTCTTCAGCCTCAGCTAAAGAACCAGAACCACAGAATCTTCACAATCCAAAATAGCAATGGCCCTGAAAAGAGTCTTTAATTTTCCTTCTGAAATTTCACAAGCAAGGTCTCCATCTTCTGCACTGTTCTCAACATTATCTTCCAAGCTCCCACACAACATCCTACAGAGTTTTTAACACTGAATGGATCTTCTGGCCCAAAGTTCCAAAGTCCTCCCCAAAACATGGTCATGTTGTCACACGAATACCCCACTATGTTGGTACCAATTTGTCTTAGTCAGGGTTTCTATTCCTGCACAAACATCATGACCAAGAAGCAAGTTGGAGAGGAATGGGTTTATTCAGCTTACACTTCCATACTGCTGTTCATCACCAAGGAAGTCAGGACTGGAACTCAAGCAGGTCAGAAAGCAGGAGCTGATGCAGAAGCCATGGAGGGATGTTCTTTGCTGGCTTGCTTCTGCTGGCTTGCTTAGCCTGCTCTCTAGTAGAACCAAGACTACCAGCCCAGAGATGGCACCACCCTTAAGGGGACCTCCCCACTTTATCAACTAATTGAGAAAATGCCTTACAGCTGGAATCTGGAGGCATTTCCCCAACTGAAGCTCCTTTCTCTGTGATAACTCCAGCCTCTGTCAAGTTGACACAAAACTATCCAGTACAAGCTGTCAGCCACACAAAACTGCTGCTAAAAATTGAACTGAGTCTTTCATAAGAAGTGGGAGTGGGTGGGTAGGGGAGAAGGGCAGGGTGAGGGTAGAGGGAGCTTTCAGGATAGCATTTGAAATGTAAAATAAGAAAATATCTACTAAAATTTAAAAAAATGCATACAGGTAACTGATGTAACCCCACAACCCATCATTTAAGATTCTAATAAATAAATAAATAAATAAATAAATAAATAAATACCCCAAAACACTTCTAAGACCTCCCCATCTGAAGAGTGAATAAAGAAAACATGGTACATTTATGGAGTGTTACTCTGATGTTAAAATAATGGCATCATGAAATTTGTGGACAAATAAATGGGAGTAGAGAAAATCATTCTGAATGATGTAACCCAAACCAAGAAAGGCAAAGATGGTATATACTCATTTATAAGAGCATATTAGTTGTTAAATACTTGATAGTCATGCTACAGTCCACAGTCCCAGGGACAATAAGTAACAAGGAGGATTTGAGTTGGGGCACATATATCTTCTGGTGAAGGAGGAAATAGAATAGGTTTTGCAGGTATAGTGAAGGTGAGTGTGAATGTGAACAGGACAGATCAGGTGTGGGGGAAATGGAGGGAGAGAGTACTGGAAAAGGCAACTGGAATTTAATGGAATATTGGGCATAATGTGTATCCCAGGGCAGTAGAAATATCCAGGATTCTACATGTGTGACCAAAGCAGTGACTCCTAATAAGTAAGGATATGGTGCTGTCATCTTCTCCATCCAGGTAGTAGGAATGTGGCATGAACTGTCTTAGGTCTTCCATTGCTGTGAAGAGACACCACAATCACAGCCAATATTATAGAGGACAAAATTAGTTGGAGTTGACTTACAGGTTGAGAGGTTCAGTCTACTATCTTCAATGTAAAAAATACAGGAGCATTTAGACAGCATGGTGCCAGAGAAGCTGAGAGTTATACATCATTTTCTAAAGGCAACCAAGAGAAGACTGCCTTCCAAGCAGCTAAGAGGAGAGTCCCCAAGCCTACCCCTACACTGAAACACTCTCCCCCATTGGCTTGAATTAATGAGGGCCATATCTAGCCAATGCAAAATATGGTTATTCCCACAGTCTATCACAGTCTAATCAATGTTTCAAAAGTCTAAAGTTCATAGTCTCTCCTGAGATTCATGCAATTTCTTAACTGTAAACCCCTAAAAAATTAAAATAAAAAAAGCAGATCACATACTTTCAACATATTATGGAATATGATATACTTTACTATTCCAAAACATCATAGCCAGGAAATACTGGACCAAAGCAAATTCAAAAACCAGCTGATCAAACTCCGGACTCTATTTCTCAATGTCTAATGTCAAAGAACTCTTCAGATCTCCAACTCTTTTCATCCTTGTTGACTGCTGTTGTCATTCAGCAGAAACAAGCTTCATTTTCTTGGGTTGGTTTTACTCCCTGTTAGCAGATTTCCTTGGAATATATTCCACAGCTCTGACAAGTCTTGTTTTTGTACTGGAGAAAGAACTGGGAGTTCTAAATCTTGTTCTAAAGATGACCAGAAGACAGTGTTGCAAGAAGCTAGGAGGAGGGTCTTAAAGGCCACCCACAATGGCACACTTCCTCCAACAAGGCCACACCTCCCAGTAGTGCCATACCCGATGAGCCACACATATTCAAACCACACACCAAACAAACTACAAAAACATCTACCTACAATCTCTTCTGGTTATAAGATATGCTAAAGCAATGAATGCATAGATCTCATGGTTGTAGTTAACCAATGACTGGTCTAATTGGAGATCCATGCCATGAGAGAGAATCCATGCACACCACAGCCTGGATGACTAGGAACTGGAGGGTGGATAGTCTAGAGAACTCTAATAGAAAGGAAAAAAAATAAAAAAAAAAAATAAACCAAAATGACTCCTAATTTTATTAAACACATAAAAAGTATTTTATGTGTTTTTCTTAGATATTTTAAATTTACACTACATTGCTTATACTACGTACTTGAAATATAAAACAATCATGGACCAGTTTTACTATTTGGAATGTTCTATTATATTTTCAAATTGTTATGCATGCATTTATTTGCTTGGGCCAATATTGTTTGATTTTAATCAAAACCCAGAGTTTTGACACCACTGCTGCAAATTTTAAAAGCTTTTTAAATATAATTTTCAAAGGCAATTAAAATTTCCTTAAATCTCATAAAATAATATAAGAGTGCTAAAGTCAGGAGTCAAAAAATAAAGAAACTATTTCTATAATACTTGTTTCCCCTTTGATAAACTAATTTGAAAACTTTCTTGTAACAACAGTGAAAGTATAATAGTGATAAATGAAAATGAACAAAATGACACACAGATATTAATTTCTAATTCTTCACAGTCATTTCAATATTTTACTTATTTAAATTCATTCAAAGCTATTACTTAAAGTTCGCCCTTTCACAGGGTTGAGCATTATTTGAAAACCTAATATTTTTCTTTAGATAAAAGCTTATTCTAACAGAAATATTGTATGTATTCTTGCAAAGAATCTCCCATTGCACAGTAGGTGCCTGGGTTTTACAGATGAATGTTCCTGGTGTTATTAAGTAAATTCAATTAATTCCAATCCTGGTTGAATCCTATTTATTTAAAAACTCTCCTTCTGAGAGATTGTGCAAAATTTCATTTACACTCTAAGTCATGTATGACTTCAGCTTGAGACATAGATAGAAGTATTGTTTCTGACATTGGAATGAGAAAAGCGTAACAGACAATAACATGCCTGATTACTAAAGTATAAGATGTAAATTCTGCTACATTTCTATGCATTAAAAACCTCAGACCTCCTGAATTTTAATGTAAAATAAAATGAAGTATATCAAATGAGATTGCCCTAACCTGCCTAGTAATAATGTGGTTATCTCACAATATGAACACTTTAAAGGACAAAAAAAAA
>LR750520.1:0-180360 GCA_902729485.2 Mus minutoides
TCTAGGATTAAAGGTGTGAGATTAAGACAGAGATCCCCGAGCTCAAGATCTCCTAGGATTAAAGGTGTGATGGCACACACCTTTAATCTGGGTTACACCTTCTGCTGGAGACTATATAAGGACACTGGAAGAAGGGAGACTAGCACTCGCTCCTTCGCCTGTTTACCGTGTGGGACTGAGTAACTGCTAGATCCTTGGATTTCCATTCACAGCTACTACTGAACCATTGTTGGGAATTGGGCTGCAGACTGTAAGTCATCAATAAATTCCTTTACTCCGTTAAGTTCTGTGACTCTAGAGAACCCTAACTAATACAGCCAGTAACCCAAAGTATTACTATTTCCTATGTCTTTGTCTCTTTCTCTCTCTCTGTTTCTGTGTCTCTCTATCTCTGTCTCTCTTTCTGCCTCACTGCTTCTCTGTCTCTGTCTCTTTGCCTCTCTCTGTCTCTTTCTGTTTCTCTGTCTGCCTCTTTCTTTCTGCCTTTCTGCTTCATTGTCTTTGTCTCTCTGTCTCTGTCTCTTTCTCTCTCTCTCTCTCTCTCTCTCTCTCTCTCTCTCTCTCTCTCACACACACACACACACACACACACACACATGCATACAAGCATACCTGATGAATCTAAGATCTTTCTTTGGAGGCTATGGGTCTGCTGTTTGCTTGTGTCACATATCAGAGAAGACTCTTGATACATTGAAAGAGAGCGCAGTCAGTATTTTAAGCTTGGCTGCATGCCCAGCTACCTGTGTTACCCTCAAAAGTCGCATAACTCCTATAGACTATACTTTTCCCCTTACTCCTAATTGAGATGTTGGTAACTTCATTCCAACTTTAAAGTTGTCTGATTGCATAATGGCTTGCTTTCCAAAGAGATGGGCTCTATGACTGAGTACCCATTCACAGGACCACAGGTTAATGCTATGAACGGGACCTCTGTAGGGTTAGCATTTTTATAAAAGGACACAATCCTAACTTCTTTAAGGCATACCTAAAATTCTACCTACATAACCTTATTTTCAATGGTGGTCTTTAGCCACAGAAAGCAAAGTGAAGGAAGAATTCCAAGGGACGATGGGCTGGCATTCAGCTTGTCAAAGGTTTTCTCATGACATACCTGGTTGTGGTGTCAGTCATGACACATGTAGTAACAGCCCGCAGCCAGTGAGGCCCCTTGCTCTACCAGGCAAACTCGTCTTGGTTTTCTGAGTGGGTGGGGTTGGCTCAGGTCACCTGGATGAATGCCCTGACCATCCCCTGACTTGGCTAATGAAGACCTAGCAGGAGCCAGCATTCTTGGCAGCCTGGATCCATGGTGGAAAACCAAACTTGCACAGCTATAGTTTTGCAAGAAATGGATTTTTGTTTTCTTTGTGAGACTTAAAAATCACTGTTGACCCTAATCCTATTCCAAAAATCCTGTGAGAAAGGGAAACATGGAGCTTGCCAGGTGATTTCTTTTTCAAAAGCCAGTTTTCCAAGGTTCCAAAGCTTGAGTTGTTGTGGATTTAGCACCTAATAATATTTTTCTGTAGGTGGGTTATATGGTCATAAAAAAGAGCTCAGTGAATCTTGCACGTAAGAAAATTCCTACACATGTATTTCTAACACCTTTTTCCATAAGGTCTGATGACTTCTTCTCCTTCCAATAACAAGAAGCTTGTCAGTGACGTTGGTGGAAGAAGTGCTGGCACCATTACTACTATCATATGAAAATGTTTCTATGGCTGAGTGTCACTACTTTATAGGCGTCTCTCTCAGCTCATCGTTCTCTCCGAGCATACAGTATCTTAACGTCTACATGTACTCCAGAGACCAATCAGAGTTCGAGTAACCGAAACCCATAGAACTCAAACTTACCACTAATCAAAGAAGCTATCTGAACTCTTGAACATATTTTCAACTTCTTTTCTTGCAAACTTTGAACTTCGTTTCTTGCAAACTTTGAGAGTCTAAGTATGTATGTCTATTTTTTTCTATTTAAATAAGCAGGAATACCAGAGCAGCATATGAATGAATTTTACTGTATTCCTCCCTGATTAAAACATGTTAGAGAATGTCAAGTACATAATTATAAGCCCAACCTTTCGAGAAGATGGCTGGCTCCACCCTTTAGCCTCAGAATGTTAGGCTTCTCAAATACAAGAGGAGAGTGGATAAAATGTCTCCAGGATGAGTGGCTCCAGGGTTCTCATGTCCCAAAGAAGAATAGGAGGCCTAGAGAGGTGTGGTCTGCCTCTGTGAACAACCTACTGGTTGCTAAGTCCCTTTGTCTCATGAGCATGTTGCTTTACCTTGTTTCCATGGCAACACTTGGTTAGTAAATAACTGTTTTAAGAGTCACTACTACACACGCAGTCGGACAGTGTACTGACATATTGTCACAGGCATTTGGAATGACCTGGCATGTCTGTGCTTTCTGCCATGAGGTCTTATTGGATCAGCCTTTCACCAGCAATTGAAGCTCCCTGGGAGCAATTTTTGCTTTCTTGTCACTCCTCTGGAGTTTTTTTGAAAGGTTACCAATATGATGTGGGCATTGATTTTTTTTTCTAAAGAGTAGAAATCAGAGGACACAGATGCTACCAATCCCAGAGGAGCAGACAGGTGTGAGACAGATGGAATGTACTGTCCTTTCAGGGTCACAGCTGACTCATACTGAATACGAGGGGAAAGAGAGGTGACCATGTCTTCTTAGGTCTGTTCTTGGCATTGATGGAGTGGAATTTGCAAGGCAAAGGGCAAGAGATATAGTAACTTCCACCTGGAGACATATTTGACTAAACGAAGCATGTGTGTACTAGAACTTCCACATGTAAATTGAGTCACAGATTTCTGTTAAAATACCAAAGAAGGCTATCTGAATTCTTTACAGCTCCTCAAGTTGCATGCCTTCTTAACTTATTACATTTTAAGTTTTATTAATTTGGAGAAGTCCATTTGTTTATATATGCATTAATTGAATATTTATGGATTGCTTACAAGTAGAAGAGTTGGCACCAAATTTTGGGTGTTCTTCCTTGTATGCAAGGGAAACTGTAAGGAAACCATTGGAATGGCCTCTTTATGGTACAGGTGAGGATAAGGTTTTTATTGTGAATCAGAGAGAGTAGAGAGAATCAAAGCAGACTGGACATGGCCAGTGCATCTATGAGAGAATGTAGAATAGCCCATAGAGTGAGAGAGTAAAGAGGAAAGCAGGAGATAGAGGGAGAGTATAGGGAGAATAGCCAGGGTAAGGGCAAAATTGTTCATGTAGTAAAGAGAACAAATGGGTATAAGGAAGATGGATGTCTGGGGAGGCTGGTGTAGACTTTGAAATATGTAACAAGTACATTTCAGTAGGGGCTGAAGGAGACTGGAGGATGGCATGGACTTTGAAATGCAACCACAGGCACATGTCAGTGGAGCTGTATGTCTCTTCTGCCAGAGATAAGGGAAGTGAATATTTTTAGTAAATAGGAACTGGTTTCACAAATTTCTAAGGAATCCTGGTTTCTATCTAACTTCCGGAAATCATCCACTTTGGTCTCATTTCTGGATATTTGAACTGCCTGTGAGACTTAACAGCTATCCATTCAAAGAAGTATTAGGATGAGAGGCAGTAAGACTGGTGCAAATGGAGGCAAAAAGCCATAAGGTTTTCTAATGGAATGGATGTAAAGAGCAGAGAAAATGTAGTGATTATCAGTGACATACATATCTGGTTTAATACTCTGATTTAGAGAGGTAATTTACTAGGCAAAAGGAAATAAGAGTTCTCTGTGTATAATTTTCTGAAACATTAGTTAATGGACAGTCTATATAACTTTTTAAAACTTTTCAGAAATCAGTTCCTAATAATTTCTACAACAGGAAACAATATCAAAACTTCGCTGTAGAGAGACTATCTTGTGTACTGTATGGTTGCATCACCCCTCAATTAAAAGGCGTATGGACTATGGCTTAGGTAGAAAATGGGAGGTGGGACATCTGGGAGGAGAAAGAATTCTGGGATAGAGCCAGACAGGAGCTCCACCCAGGAAGATGTGAGGAGACAGGCACATAGTACTTGAGCACAGGTAACCAGGTATGTGGCAGTATGTAGATGAAAATCAATGGGTTGGTTTTAAGTTATGATTCTACTCAGAGAAGAGCCTAGCTACATGGCTAAAGTATATGAAAATATATTTTGAATTTGAGTCTTATTTCTGGGAGCATGAGGATGGGAGGAAGAACTTGTAATAAATTTAATCTCTTAGAGCCCAATGAGAATTCTACTATCAACTTCTAGAAAGCCACAGCCTCCCTCCCTCCCTCCCTCCCTCCCTTCCTTCCTTCCTTCCTTCCTTCCTTCCTCAACTTGTCCCTGGAAAAATCATTCCAAGACTCATTTCTTGAAATTAAAAGCTCAAGAGCACATATGGAATAATATACTAATTACACACTTCTGGGCCTCACATAGCTACATAATAAAGATTCTCTCTAACATCCTTCTTGAACTACCAAGTGGCTCACTTTCTTACAAGATCTCTTCATTGTACGATAGCACAGGAGAGAGCGACATTACTACACCACAAAAGTTTATCTTTTATGGTAATAATAATTTGTTCTTTAACATTTAAATTATTTATGAGTTGTAGAGGCAAAGCATACATTGCAACTCAAACCTATAGCAAGTTTTTAAAGACTTTTTCATTCACTGTATCCCGATGGGCTAATACCCTGTGCTGAAAAATGTATAATGCCCCTTGAAAATGTAGCATGCTTCAAGTTCAGTTATGGTACTCAAAGTGACATGTTGGTATAACTACAGTGTGGGCAGAAAAGACCAATTCTTATGGCAAAAGTTATGGAAGCTAAGGGCTAGAGAGTATGTAGAACGTAACTATTTTGTCTTGAAAGTCTTTATGTAAACATAATAACAGAGAAGACAAAAACAGGACAATGTTGTCCTATAATAAACACAGAAGTGAAATCACAATGTATGCTTTGGATCTACAACTCATAAATAATTTAAATGTTAAAGAACAAATTATTATTACCATAAAAGAAAAACTTAGGGTGTAGTAATGTTGCTCTCTCCTGTGCTATTGTACAATGCAGGTACTATAACTTGGCATAGTCTGTCTCTTGGGATAAATTCTGTTAGACAATTATTCAAGCATCTTCTTGGAACACATTGATTTCTGTGTGTACACTTTCTTTACATACTTGAGTGTATGGTGGTTCACAGTCAGAAATGTCACCATATAACATTTATGTAGTCATTGTAAATAGAAATTTAGAGCTCTGTTTACCAAGGCTGAGGTAGGAGGCAGAACAAAATATGCTTTGGGACACTAGGATGGGACCTCCCTCAGTCAATTCTTTTGTTTGTTTGCTTTGCCTTAGCCTGGTTTCTCTAAATAAATATGAATTGTTGTTCAAGGCTTTATGGTCCTGCCTCACAGAAGTTAATTCCACATTGTTCTGTATGTGTTTTAGGCTTCTCAAGACTTTACAATATTTGCAAAATTTCCAACCACAGTTAGCTCTGCTTTGGATAAACTGCCCTGTGTGATGGACCTGGGTTATATGAGGACAATGTCCATAAAAGAAACTCTTGGAGAAAATAATTCATGACAATAACTATAGAACCTATTTATTTCCAACACTCTTATCTCAAAAATTTTCAACTTCTTTCCTTTCCCCACATTCATTAAGTGGCCAGAGTTAAGAAAGTGATTCAAAGTGCCTGGATAAGTTAGCCTTTGGGTTCATTTTCCTCAAATCACATCATTGCAGATGTTCTCTCTATTAGTGTTCAATGTTCTTGTTGTAATCTTGAAGAAAAATATTAGATAAAGCTTCAGTATTTCATATATGAAGGCATAAGACATAGATATAGATTCCTTTCCTTCCTCCTTCCCTCCCTCCCTGCCTACTAGCCTTCCTTCCTTCTTCCCTCCTTCCTTCTCTCATTCTCTCTCTCTCTTTCTTTCTTTCTTTCTTTCTTTCTTTCTTTCTTTCTTTCTTTCTTTCTTTCTTTCTTTCTTTCTTAGTACTGGAGATTGCACCTAGGATATGAAGCATTCAATCACAGATGTGTATGTCCACACCTCTTTTTAACTTTTTATATGTATGAGATAAGGTATTAGTTAGTTGCTCTGGCTAGCCTTGAGCTAATTATGTATCCCAGGAAATCTTGAACTTCCAACTCTCTAGCTTCAGCTTCCCAAATACCTGTGATTATAGGCTTGCAATCTTAACCCCACCTTATTTTTAAAGATCCTTAAATTAAACCTGTAAAAAAAAATTCAAGTTGTGATGCATAAAAGTAATGGATACAGAAAATATGGTACATTTATACAATAGATTACTATCCAGCTATTCAAAACTATGACTTCACGAAATTCACAAGCAAATGGATGGAATTTGAAAATATCATCCTAAGCGAGGTACCTCAGCCACAAAAGAACACACACAGTGTGTACTCTCTGATAAGTGGATATTAGCCCAAAAGTTTGGAATACCCAAGATAAAATTAACATACCATATGAAGCCCAAGAAGAAGGAAAACCAAAGTGTAGATGCTTCAGTGCTTCTTAGAAGGAAGAACAAATTACGGGAGGAAATTTGGAGACACAGGGTGGGACAGAGATTGAAGGAAAGGCCATCTGGACATTGCCCCACCTGGGGATCCATCCCATAGGCAGCCACCAAACCCAGTCATTATTGTTGATGCCAAGAAGTGCTTGCTGATGGGAGTCTGATATGGCTGTCTCTTGAGAGGTTCTGCCAGACCCTGACAAAAATAGACGCGGATGCTTGCAGCCAATAATTGGACTGAGTGCAGGGTTCCAGATGGAGGAGTTGGAGAAGGGACTGAAGGAGCTAACAGGGGTTGCAACCACGTGGGGGGAGCAACAGTGTCAACTGACCAGATCCCCCAGAGCTCCTTGGGACTGGATCACCAACCAAAGAATACACATGTAGAGACCCATGGCTCCAGTTGCATATGTGGCAGCCCCTCTTGGGCCTAAGAGTGTTCCATGCCCCAGTGTAAGGGAATGCCAGGGCGGGAAGGTGGAAGTGTGTGTGTGTGTGTGTGTGTGTGTGTGTGTGTGTGTGTGTGAGCACCCTCAAAGAGGCAGCGGGAGGTAGGATAGGGAGTTTCCAAAGGGGAGACCTGGAAAGGGGAAAACATTTGAAATGTAAATAAAGAAAATATCCAATAAAAATATTAAAAATTGAAAAAAATAATGGCTACATTATAGAGAGTTCATAATTCAGGTTTATATAGTGAAAGCAGTCATTGGCATCTCAGTAATATCATCTAGGAGGTTGTGATTAGACTTGGTGACTAATACTGACCATTGAATAGATGATAAAGAATGTTTTGCCTTTTGTGTATACAGAGTATTATCTGTCCACATGACATAATGTTCAAGGATGCTTTATAATAGATTCAGTGTGGTATATAGTTTTATACGAGAAGACAAATTCTACTTGTAAGACAACATAAAGTTGCTCTTTTTGTATTCCTATCATCACTGCTACCACCAACTACTTCTATCTATCTATCTATCTATCTATCTATCTATCTATCTATCTATCTATCTTTTATGTATTTATTTATCTATCAAATATCAATCTATTATTTGTCTATCTATACCTATCATCTATCTACCTATTATCTATCTATCTATCTATCTATCTATCTATCTATCATCTATCAATCATTTCTAGCTCTTTAAATGGTCGATTGGATCTGAGCAGTCAAGATCCTGGAGGAAAAAAAAAAGAATGAAGTGAGGTGATTGATTTTGATAATGGCCTCAGTGGTTTTTTTTCTTCTTTTTTGTCTTGGAAGATTTGTTACTGGTCAGTATCTCTGGACAATTGTTGGAGCTGAGACAGATACATAGTGAAATAAGTGTCCTGGGATTTGAGGCCACTCAACTGAGCTACGCTGTCAAAGTGACTGAGTCTTAAATGGCAACAACCCAAATTTCACATTCCCACAGTAGAGTGCCTTTAATGAAACTCAGAAAATATGATTCTAAATGAAAAATAAAAAAAGAAAAAGACATGATTACAGAAGGATGATAGTAACACCAGAAGGAATAAAATAATCAGAGTAGGTCTGAAGAGATGGCTCAGTGGTTAAGAGTACTGATTGCTCTGCCAGAGGTCCTCAGTTCAATTCCTAGCAACCACATGGTGGCTCAGAAACATCTGCAATAAGATCTACTGCCCTCTTTAGGTGTGCCTGAAGACAGCTACAATGTACTCACATAAATAAAATAAGTAAAAAAAAAATAATAACCAGAGTAAATATTTGGTAAATTTTAACATTCATTGATCATTTAATATAACAATATCTTGTAACTTTAACAATACATATAAGAAAGTATGTAATAATAATAATAATGGAAAGCTGAGAAATATTTTTTATGACATTAAGCCTTTGCAAGCTAGTTATATTACTCATTATAAACTAACAGGGTAGGGAGGAAACTCAATGGTAGCTTGTACCCTAGTATAACATTATTCCCAGGAGGTGGATACAAATTCCCAGGGTAGATACAAAGTAAAAGAAAGTCTAACTTAAAGTAAACTGTAACAGGTCAAAGAAAGAACACATAATCCTTGGGTAATGATTTAGAGAATCACAGTAGACAGTATTAACGGGACAGCAAATAGAACAAAGAGAATAGTAAAACACTGGCATTGATTAACATTTTTAAAAAGCCAAGAAGAATATAAAAGAATATAAGTTATAGAAGTAAAAGAAATTGTGAGAAGGAGATGTAAAATTTAAAACCCAGTAAGTACATTAACTGTAAGTGGATTAAATAATCCAAAAGAAAATTGAGGACTGAAAATAAAGTAATACAAAAAAGATAACACCATCCAAACATTAGCCAAAAGAAAGCTGATACAGTTACATCTAATATCGGATAAAGATAAAGATGCAGGGAATTTTGGTTTTATAAACCATGAGTTTTAGTAATTATAAAAGGTTTATTCATCATAAGGATACAATTCTACATTCATCTAATTTAATAGTGTCAAAGTACATATAATTCCCAAACGCCAAACTGCCCAAACTGAAAGGACAAAGATTAAAATACATAATCACCATGAGTGTTAACACAATATTGTAACATCTGAATAGACATGCAAACAAAAGTCTTAGGAAGGGGAAGCCCAAGAACCACGGAGAAAAACTGTCCACCAAGGGCTTAGGGAGCAAGGCGGAAAGAGAATAAGTTAAATTCAAAGTCACTGATCAGGACAGCAGTTCACCTCACTTCAAAGTGATAAGGGCAGCACATCCTCATAGTTGTGAAGATTCGGTGCCTAAGATAGGGAATTTCAGTGAGTTAACTCAGGCCTCTCCTTGAAAGTTAGAGAATTATTGGGATGGGAAAAAGATGTGATTCGAGATTATCAGAAACACATTGGGGGAATGGTGGGTCATGCAATATGTTAGATATTCTTTATATTTTTTTCTCTTCTCTAAATCTTTTTTTCTTTTAAAACAAAGGTTTTGTTCATGTTTAAAATGAAAATTGAAAGCTTATCTCTTTAAAACAACTGCTAATTTGAATTCTAGCATTCACTATTCATTACTGGTTGTTTGCATGGTTGCTGACTTCTGGTGACCAGATTTCACTCCCTTTTGTACTGCCTTCTTGCCATCATTTTCAGATGAGCACAAAGAGGCCACCCTTTGGAGGGCTGTGCATTTTCAGGTTTGTGATGATAAAGACATTAACCAGTCCAAGCTTTCAGATGACCATCCAATGGGCCTTGAAATTTCAGAATGAGTCTACTTCACTCTGAGATGGTCATTTTTCAGTGGGAGATGGAAGTTTTTCAGAGAAAATTGACCTTTTCTCATCTTGAAGCTATTCTTAAACCCTGAGGGTCTGGACACAAAGAGGAAGAATATTAGCTCTGGAGTCAAGTTGAGGGTAGACAGACAGTAACCACTAACCCCAGGATGGCTTCACTGTGGAGAAATCAGAGGAAACAAACCCTGGTTAAAAAAAAAAAATCCCAGGGTAGTTATAACTATTCACAGAAATGTGGGCAGTAGGACTCCACTCCTTTTGATTTTATTTGTACTTTTGGGCCTAGGACATGGATTTTTCAATGGACATTTTCTGTATTGGTTTAATTAATTGAAATAAGTGGCTGGATGGGATTGTTGTGGAAGGGTAACTGGGAAAGGGGATATCATTTGAGATGTAAATGATTGGAATAATTAATAAAAATTAATAATAAAAAATGAAAAATTAAAATAAACCATATTTGCTAAAAAATTAGGAAGGACATTATAACCTGACTGATACTCCATTGAAATGTGCAGAGTACAACAGCCAACACTTCTGTGCACACAGGATACGCACTCAGGCAGAATATAAGCTGCCTTGGTTTAATTTGTGTTGCAGCAAGAAAACATCCAAGAGCAGTAGCTTATAGGAGGAAAGAGTTCATTCTCTTACAATTCCAGGTTACCGTCGGTCACTAAGGGGAAACTGAAGAAAAAGCTCAAGGCAGCTCATTTCATAATATCTCTAGTAACAAGCAGACATGAACAAATAGCCATGTGGCCTGCTTGCTTGAGGTCTTCTCGTTTTCTCTTGCCTTAGACAGCTCACTGTCCCCTGACGAGTGAATGGTGCTACTCACAGTGAGTCCCCCAACACCGATTAACAATCAAGACAGTTTCTCATGGACCTGACCACAGATCACTCTGATCCAAATAATTTTTCCAGTTGAAATTTTCTTTCCAGGTGATTCTTGGTTATGGTACGTTGACGTGGAAAGCTCACCACCACAGCTAGATACTGAATTTCAGAAAACTTCAAAGAGTCAAAATAGAATATGCTTACAACTAAATTAGAATCAAATTAGGACTTAACATCACAAATATAATTGGAAAAAATCCAAATGTTTGTAAGTCAGTTGATATATTTAAAATTATTATTGTTATTATTTTGTGCATGTGTGTGTGGTATGTATTTGTGGGAGTGGGTGCACATGGGCCACGGTGCACATGAAAACGTCAGAGGACAACTTTCAGAGTTGCTTTTCTCCTTTCTTGGATCTGAGGAACGAAGCTCGAGTTCCCAGGCTTGTGCAGAGAACACCGTCATTAGCTAATGAACTTCCTTTCTAGCCTGGCAATGTACTTTCACTAAGGGAATAAGCACAGGAAGAAATAGTCTGGAGGAGAAGTGTGGATGGACAACAAGGAGGCACGATGGATACATACACAGAAATATGACATTGGGCTCTATTAATTTGAAAATAGGGGCCAATAGTTACGAATAAAACCAGAACATGAAAACCTAAAAATTAATACGGAAGAAGTTTCAGTGGAAAATATGTTGAGTTGGATGATGACAGTTTATTTCTAGAGGAGAAATTTAAGTGGAAAGGTGAAGAAATGCTTGTTTTTAAGAAGGAACAGGAGGGAAGTGAAGGAAAAAGGCAGAAGATTTAAATAGCCCATGCACACGTGTGTACACATACCATCCATTCACGTGCACCCACAAACACACATCCATATACACAACGAAATCAACAGGAAGTGCCAACCTCATGCCGTGCGTTGTCGTGGCAGGAGTAATAAACCGTTGAACAAACAGCCGATCTGTCATTGTGAAAGTTCAAAATTCAGTAGCCGAGAAGGCTTGCCTAAGCACCGCAGAGGAGATGGAGTGCCAGGTTTCCTAGCTTGCTTGTGTCTGCTTGTCCTGAATCACTTGGCACCTCATTTTACCCCTAGCACAAGTGGAGTGATAGAACCACTTGAAGAGGAGCAATAAGTCCTTCACTGGCGCTAAAGTCACCCTGGAGAAATCCTGGCTGAATTTATTGTAGCAGAAAACTCCAGTATCTCAGACATGGCAATAAAAACTCTGCAACAGGGAATCAAAGAATAAATAAATGATCACTACTCTACTTACACATTAACATGAAGAGCATGGTGTCTGGCTTCAGTGGGACATTCAGATTTATTCTGGGACACTTCACAGGCACTCCCTATGTCTGGGCAAGGGTCTGCAAGAAGAACATACCCAAAGCAAGGCAAAGGATGTTGACCAAGTCATTCCTGTTTGTGCATATGCCCAAACACTTGAACAGCCTGTGCCCTGAGCACTGACTCCAAACAGAAGCACCTGGCCAAGTAAGGTAGCTGGAAGGAGATTTCTCTGTCACCTCTAAGGGCCAGGTAACTGGGGAATTTGGGAAGAAGGAGCTAAGGCAGCCAAAGGGGCAGATGTAGAAACGTGAGGCAAATGAATGCTTGCCACCTTGAGTAGGAGGTATTTCTTCAAATTTATGGTTTGCTCAAAATGCTAAGTCTCTGATCAACTGTCTTCATATGGCTATCTTAGAAAAAATTTAGTCTTTCTCTAACAATTGAAAAACACTAAATGAAACTGGGTTACATAGGGTCATTTACATGCAAGTATATAATGATTTTTTTAAAAAGATTTCTTTATTTTATGTGAGTACACACCAGAAGCGGGCATCAGATCCCATGATAGATGGTTGTGGGCCACCATGTGGTGCTGGGAATTGAACTCAGGACCTCTGGAAGAGCAGTCAGTGATCTTAACCGATGAGCCATCTCTCCAGCCCCTGTACATCATGGTTTTGAGCACATGCGCACATCACCCACCGTTTCTCTTCCTTTTCTGTCCCTACTCCACTCCTGTTAGTTTCCCTAGACAGTTCACTGTACTCTCATGGCACTGGAACACACATGATTTGTATCCAAAATGACCATAACTGAATACGATCATGGTAAGTGAATTAAGCCAGTCTCACAAAGGCACCCATATTTTCTAAATAGCCCTTAATTTATATATTTAAACGATCCTTCATTATCTAAAAAAAAATGCTGAAGAATTTTTGTTTGTGATGCAAATAACTTCATCTAAGTAGGAGCTTTGAAGAACCAGGGCTTCTTGAGCCAGAACAATGCTATACTGTTCACTAAGCTATGACAATGTTGCAAGCCAACTGTTCTGCCTTTGTGTGTGTGCACGTGCGCCTGTGTGTGTGTGTGTGTGTGTGTGTGTGTGTGTGTGTGTGTGTGTGTGTGTATGTATGTTGAATCCCAGACAGAGCAATCAGATTGCTTTGCATGAGGGCTGCCACCGGCTTAGAGGAGTGAGCTTTCAAGACTTGCAAATCCACAAGGAGGTAAAATACAAACCTCATGATTTCAGCCTGTGTGCCTGCTCTGTGGAACTCCAGAGAGGCACTCTATCTCAGAGTCACTCTAAAGGCTCAGAGCAGGATGTGGCAACCATCCATCTACCCAAGTCTGCAGTCCCAACTGGGGCCAGGCTGCAGCTGGCCTATGTTTGTGCTCTTCCTTAGCCCCTCCTTCCTCCACGTTTCCTGTTTCCTGTTCTGAACTACATGGTCTGCACCTGAGTCCTACTGCCTTCTGATTTCCACTGTAAACTAACGGTGTAGAGAGCCTTGGCAGGAAGAAACCCCGTGTAGGGGTTGCGAGAGGTGAGCCTGGGTTATATCCCTCCTCCTGCTGCCTTACTGCTGGTTGCCCTAAGCTGACCAAGGCAGTGGGTTCTACAGAACGCTCCCTCCAGGGGTTGTGTGAATTGCTCCTATCCTCTGCCCAGTCAGGATTAAACTGGACCTTAGAACCTGACAGTTGCTCACCACTTGGTAAATTCTGTCGGTTTGATATTTTATCCAAATCCTTGTAATGTCCTGTCTCCTGAAGAGCACCCTCCCTGTGGGTCACCTCCGTCCCTTCAAAGTGGTGGCAACAGGTGCTCCCTTTCCTCTGGATCTCACTATCGTGGATGGGGACTGGAGACTTGAGGTTTGTTTTTTGTTTTGTTTTTTTTCCCCAGTTGGGTCTTGCTTTCATTGCTAGGGTAAACAGATGACACCTTTTGGTTTTGGGGAAAGTGTTAATGTTTTTATTTAAGGCAAAATGAGTTCTGGTTCTGAAAATGATTCTGTAAAAACATAAATTCATTTTAGCTTCTTTTTTTCTTTTTGTCATTTTTTTCCATGTGGATAAGAAGATGGCTTCGTGTATGCTCCTTAGTTTAAAAACAAGCTCTTGGGTCTGTATTTGTTTTTCTTTCTTTAAGACATTTCCGGAAGTGTTAGCTTTGAGAAATTTGTCTGGTTAGAAGACATCCTTTGCCATCCTTTGCCCTTTGCAGGTCCCACACCCCCTGTTTCATCACCGTTTTTTCTTATTCTCTTCTTCCTCCATCCCTGGCTTCTCCTTCCATATCCCGTCTGTGAGACGACTTATCAAGGTCTTATTTTCCAGGGACATCCTCAGAGTGCTGGCTGACAAAACCCAACATCTCACAAGAGTGCTTCTTCTTCTTCTTCTTTTTTTTTTCCTTTAATGAGAGCTACTTATGGTCTGGAAGCTCCAATGTGACTGGCAGGCTGAGAAAACTGAGTTACTGGTTTGGGCTTAGGATGCTGCTAGCCTTGCCTTTCCTCTTCCCAGATCTTGTTCCCTGGGAAACTAAACTCTTTCAGCACTGCTCAGTGCTGGAGGACAAACACTCTTGCAGAATCACTCAGGAGGGGAACACACTCCTGAAGACTGTGGCTCTTTACTTAAGGGAAGCATTGGGCAACGAACTGCACAGACCTGCAGGGTCTCCTGCAAGGATAACCTTCCTGATCCCAGGCTAAGTGCTTCCTGCTTCTGTTATATATTTGGCAACAGAAACTTTCTGCCCTCTTAGCTCTTCAAAAGGGCTTGTTACATCCGCTGCAAACCACGGGGACTGATGATGCTTCCACAAACAAAAAGAAGCTGTTGCTGTGCATTTTGTAAAGGATGGTTTTTAAAATCTTTCATCCTTATGTTACACGTAGCTCTGGTTTACTGTTTTTGGGGTTTTTTTTTTTGTTGTTGTTGTTTTCTGCTGAAAATTTTATTATTGGGGGAAAAAAACCCATGATTAAATTGTCCATATATCCTACAATAAGGAATTCCTTGCTTTCCTTTTCTAACGACTGTGATGTGAACATTCCTGTGCCTCCTGCCAGATGCTAGATACCAATACACATATTGCTTTCTTGCAACATCTACCATTATGCCCTTCACATAGGTTTTTTTTTTATAAAATTTTATTTCAATTTTTTAATTAGATATTTTCTTCATTACATTTCAAATGCTATCCCGAAAGTCCCCTATACCTTTCCCCCACCCTGCTCCCCTACCTATCCACTCCCACTTCTTGGCCTTGGCATTCCCCTGTACTGGGGCATATAAAGTTTGCAAGACCAAGGGGCCTCTCTTCCCAATGCTGTCTGACTAGGCCATCTTCTACTACATATGCAACTATAGACACGAGCTCTGAGGATACTGGTTAGTTCATATTGTTGTTCCACCTATAGGGTTGCAGACCCCTTCAGCTCCTTGGGTACTTTCTCTAGCTCCTCCATTGGGGGCCCTGTGTTCCATTCAATAGATGACAATGAGCATCCACTTCTGTATTTGCCAGGTACTGGCATAAGCCTCACAAGAGACAGCTATATCAGGGTCCTTTCAGCAAAATCTTGCTGGCATATGCAATAGTGTCTGTGTTTGGTGGCTGATTATAGGATTTTTAAAAAAGATTTATTTTATTTATATGAGTGCACTGTAGCTGTCTTCAGACACACCAGAAGAGGGCATCAGATCTCATTACAGATGGTTGTGAGCCATCATGTGGTTGCTGGGACCTTGAAATCAGGACCTCTGGAAGAGTAATCAGTGCTCTTAACCACTGAGCCATCTCTCTAGCCTGTCTCCCTATTTTCTGACTCATCCAAGCTTTTCTTATGTCTTCTAGTTACGTTCTTAATGTTCCCCCAAATCAAGGCCTGATTCCAGTGCTTATTCGCCAATCCGCTCCTAAGTTCTCACAGTTTACTTCCAACATTGGCCCACTTCTAAACATTGCTTTTTTTTTTCCTTTAAAATTAAGAGTACTCATATAACAGTTACCCTTTTAAAATGTAAAGTTCAGTATGTTTTTCAATTATTCATCAGCTTTTCATCCATTGTCAAAACATCTGTAGTCCAGCCAGACAAGGAAGGAGCAGCAGCAGTAGACCTATAATCCATCTACACTCAGTTTTGTCTTCTCTCAGCCCCTGGAAAACACTACTCTAGCATTTCTCTCTTTGGAGTTACCTATTTAGGTTCTATCCTATAGACAACAAATAAGTGACTTTAGCCTAGCATAAAACTCTTGATGCTTATCTGTGTTCCAGACTGCGTCACTATATCGTCTACTTCATTCTTTCCTGCAGATGAGTACCACTCCACCATATTACTTAGCACATTTTGTTTCCATATTCGTTGATAGATATTGAGATTTTTTTTTACCTATGTGTAGTGTTATAGTAGTGCTACAAACACTTTTACATAATGTATCTGTTACTAATGTAGAGAAATATATAGACAATAGTGGACTCTCTTGCTCACATGACAACCTTATGTCTGAGGCTGTCAGACTGTTTTCTGAAGTGCCTACTGCATTTTACATGCCTACCACCAAAGAGAGAGAGAGAGAGAGAGAGAGAGAGAGAGAGAGAGAGAGGTTCCATCCATTTTCCCATAAAATTTGTAATATTGCTTATCTTTATTGTTGAATAAATCCTACTGTAGGTATGCACCACATTTTCTATTCCTCTGCTGATGAACATCTAGGCAACTGCTCTTCAAAAAAAAAGTCTTGAAGAAATGGAAGAAACATTGCTTCCAAACACATACACACAAACACATGCACATAAATGCCTTATGTTCTAAGATCAAGAATTGACAAACAGGACCTCATAAAATTCCAAAGCTACTGTAAGGCAAAGGACACTGTCAATAGGACAAAATGGCAACCAACAGATTGGGAAAAGAACTTTACTAATCCTACATCTGATAGGGGGCTAATATCCAATATATACAAACAACTCAAGAAATTAGACTCAGAAAAATAAAGACACCATATCCCCACACCCTTTTTCAGATGCCAATCTTAGCCTTTCATTGTTAAACACGTGTCTCTAAGTAGAAGTAAATATGGGTAAAGTCTAGGTAATGAGAAAAGGGTTCATCTGACTGAAATAAAGATGTAAAAGAAGGGCAGTGGGGAAGACAATAGAGCAAAGAAGAAGGTTAGGTCCAGCAGGGCAGGGAGAGACATGGAGATGAAAGAGGATTAATTAAGGGAGAATAAATAACCAAAATGAATGTATACAAGAATCCTATATGGATTCATAAGCCATTAAAACAGAGAGAGAGAGAGAGAGAGAGAGAGAGAGAGAGAGAGAGAGAGAGAGCTGTACAAAAGTAATGAAACATAAAACAATATATAATTAAGTCACAAAATGGAAAATTCTTGAGGTTATGTAGGAATGAAGAACTGTTCAGTGCTTACCTGTCTATGTGGTTGGCTATCTAGTAGTAGGCTAGCCTCTATTGACAAGAGTTTGCATTGAAACTCCATCGCCAATCTATTTAACCAGGAGTGATAGCATTAGGAGCCAAAACATGTCAAAGTCATGCCCAATAATTGTAGCATTGTTTTGCACTAATTAGGTATTAGAGGTCAGCTACAATTTTGTCTAGTAGAATGGTGAGCCACACCTTCCAGCAAAGGAAAAATGAGAGAATTGTTTGGCATCCTTAAATTCAGTAAGACAGAAAGAAGCACTGTGCGTGCTTGTACTCATTTCAAGTTATTTAATGCACAGTAAAGCTCAGAAACATTTCAAGGGACATGCAGTCAATCAGAATGTTACATGTCTAAGCCCTTCTCAACCCCTGATATATTTAATAGCATCAGGCTTAACCACCCAAGTCTCCTCGTCTCAGAGCTCATTTATAGGTTAACATCAACTTTCTGAAAAGAAGGAAGAAAGAAGAGGCTAAAATCATTTCAATCCTGTAAGTCTTTTTAAAATGATGAATGGGACCAGACCAAAGGTCTTTCTAGCAGAAAAAGATTTAGGAGAAATGACTGGGCAGCCACATAGACTCCCTGTGTGTAAAAATTCTGTTTCCCCTTGTTTGGTCCACACAAAACTTGTTTCTAGATGTTTTTCTTGAGGCATCATTTCAGTAGTCCTAAGAGGTAGTTTGAAGTCTTCAGACACTTGCTAGGCTTATCTGGTCACACATGATCTGGGTTCTTCTATATCAGGCTTAGCTATCATAATTATTCCCTATATGTTTGGATACTGTATTTTCTACCAGAAAGAGACTGATTCAGCTAGATTAGTGTATGAAATATTTCATACAAGTGAATCTTTTGTAGAGATAATTTTTTTCTGAGCATAGCTACTCTTTCTGTAGGTGCTAGATCAAATAAAGGACACCTTAGAGCTGTTGATCAAGACAAACTGGGACCAGGGTTAACTGGCCCTTTCAAGCCAAGTCTTACTATCAACAGAAATGGTCCCTTTCTTTGAGAAGTAAGTTAGATAATGTTCTGGGCAGCACACTTTTTTATTCCAATAGGTTTAGTTGCTAGTGTCATAAGTAATACATGAAGAAAGAAACACAGAAAAGAAAAAGGCAAGAAAGAGCGAGGACTATCACGAGGAACGGCTTCCAGCTCACATTTGTAGATTCCAACCCACATTTTCTCTCCACTCAAAATTTGAAAATTGAAAGCATATGCCAGATGCTTGAGCCCAAGGTGATGGGGATGTTCTGTGTTCTGTGTGCAGCTTGGAGTTGACCTGACTGAGCAGTGAGGGAATGAGGAAAAGACAGACCCAGACACATGAACCTGGGGTTGGGTGGGCTATGCTCCTTTGCATTGGAGGAACCAGTTACTGAGGCAGTCTGGAATTTAAGGGTTTTTGTTATCGACAAGACAGGGGTTGGTTAGCTAGTCTCCAAAGGAGGTTGAGCTATCTCAGGCAGCAAACTTCTGCGGGGAGGAAGCTGCCGTTGCTAGTTTTTGCACAAACTGGTGAATTGTTAGTGAACACTCATGCTTGCACACCCCATCAACAGTCATACTCAGACCAGAGAAGCTTTTGCCAATTTCCCACGGATCTGATGCATTAGGTTGGGTCTTGACATGGAGATATCTCTGTAAATAATACACATTCCCTCAGGGCATCATCCACTCTTTATAATTCCCTCAGTTATGTGTGGATGATTAGCATGTATTTCCCATGTGCTGAATCCTCCTCTAGAGCATGTCCACAAATCATATCATTGTCAGCATTTTAAAATAATGTTGATCTTATGGATGATCCAGAATGATGACGTCCACATAACTGCTCATTCTTGCCATCATTCTGTTTCCAAAGAGAATAGTTGGTGTTGTCTGTGGAGCCAGTGTGTTGACCTATGATGTGATAAAGAAGCTTGTTCTGCCACACAATGGTTTGCTTAGCATTGGGACAAAGCTGTCACATTTCTGTATTTCACACAGTAACAAACTGATGTGTTCCTCCTAGGAGTGGAAACCACTTGGACTGACTGCAGGAATCTGCTACTGTTCTCCATTGATCTAAGTCCTTCCATATAGGAACGGGAAGGCTCCCAAGAGCCACAGAATGTGCCTTGAGAAGGACATTCTCGATCTTTCTCCTTTTCCTTTCATTAGCTGCCAGGGGTGTAGAGTCCAATGCCTGAGTGGTCCAAAGAACCAGAAGAGGGATAAATGGCTCAGAGACCCCCAACCTCAGTATCAATAAGCAGTACCCAAGGAGAGACACTTGGTCACCATTGTATCTTTTTCTCTCCTGTTTCCCGTGGTCACATAGGTGTGACTCATGATGAGACAAAAAGGCTTAGGGGAGGGCTAATGAGGTCGTTCATCAGCTGTTACTACGTCACTGTTAACACCGGGGTGGCAGCACCTTTGCACAGGGCCTTAATGTTTGCTTCTCTTGGGGAAGAAGCCATAGAGTCACATGGAATGATGGGAATTCAAGAAATCTTACTCTCTGAGCTTCATGGCCCAAAAATCTACACTGGACTTGATTTTGTTTTCCTTTATGCCATAGGAATAGTGGTAATTCCCTAGACCAACAGGGCTTATCACTTTTGAACTGTGTCCTAATTATAATAAAAATGTATCTGCATTTAATTTTCCTTTCATTAGATCCCAATGCAAAAGAGACATAGTCTCTGTATTTGCAAGCTGGCGCCTTTTAAGTTCTCACATTGGCTTGAGAAATAAAAGGTTCCTTATATGAGAATCATTTCCAGCATGTACTGAGTGTTCACTGTGAGTCAAAAATAGTTACGGGTACGCTAACTGATTAAAACCTAGTGATAACAGCAGGGGCAAACATTATCTTTTTTTTTTTTTTCCGAGGTTTCTCTGTGTAGCCCTGGCTGTCCTGGAACTCACTCTGTAGACAAGGCTGGCCTCGAACTCAGAAATCCGCCTGCCTCTGCCTCCCAAGTGCTGGGATTAAAGGCGTGTGCCACCACACCCAGCAACATTATCATTTCTATCGCCACACCAAAGCAAAGTCAGTAAGTAAATTATGTAACTGCCCCACATTCTCAGACTCCGATAAGAGAAGACTTGGCGTTTCAACCTTATGCCTTAGCCTCCACAGTCCGTGTTCTTAGCCACATCACTGTTCTGTTTATTGTGACCCATTGGCTTAGCAAAAAAAAAAAAAATACTTACAACACACCTTCCTAGTGTTCTGTTCTTAATGCAGAAGACACCAAGTAGTTCAGATGCAGCGCTAGAGGCTCCCAAACTGGAACTGACATGAAAGTCTGTTCCTTGAGGATTAGATTTCATGGTATGAGAATGCACCGTGCAAGCTTCCAAAGAAGAGAAGCAGCCAGTAGGTCTATGACACCCATGAACTGTAACACACATACACACACACACACACACACACACATTCACACACATTCACACACTCACACATACACATATGTGTGAATATATATACATATATATTTATATATAATACATATATGTTATTTATATATAATACACATAAATAACATATATATTGTATGTATATTGCACACATATAACATATATGGTTACCATTATAACCAACATGGCATGTTAATACAAAGGGTTCTTTCAGTAGTAGTGGCACACATATCTTGGTGGTTCTCTAATTGGACTTAAGACCCACTTGACAAGAAGAAAATCACACGTGGTACTGGAAATCCAGCCAATTAGCAAGGGCCAGTGATGTCATGGAGGAGAACCTACAAGCAGCACTTTGCTAAACCGGCATAGTTCCTAACTAGAGTCCTTACACTCACAGAGAAGTGTAGTGCTCACCCTTGAGCTTACTCCTTATTGAGGAAACTTTTCTATGTGACAGACAATGAGACCCTCCCAGCAAACCACAACCAATCAAAATGTATGGAGGATCCCAGTCCCAATCACAAAACAACCCCTACACCTAAGAATCAAGGATCATTGTGGAAGAGAGGCAGAAAGATTGTCAGAGGCAGAGGATCAGGGAGTTTGCTTCGAGATTGTGTTTCCTAGTAATTTCAGAAGTTGTACCCTTAAAGGCTCACCAACATGCCTGGCTAAGTGTGAATGGAGCAAGGACAACAATAATAGTCATGCTAAGGTGGAATGGGGTAAAGCCCATGGAGCCCTATTTTATTTTTAGTTTTATTTTTAACATGTGGGATGGCTAAAGTAGAAAATCACAGTTTGCGGAACACCAAAACCATAAACCCACTTTGTTTGTTCATCCACTTAAAATCCACAATGAGCCTCTTAGCATCTCTCTATCAGGCTCTTTAGTGCCCTATCCATTCCATGGCTGGTACCCCTGTTCTCCATCATATGCCAAGAAAAGCATCACCTTCGAGAGCAGGCAGCTTAAAGGACCCAGGGTCTCTCTCTGTCTTGGAATCTTCATTCAGTTCACTTCTCTGACTTAAATTATTTTCTTTATAATTATTTGCTCACTTATTTATTCATTTGTTTGTATATGTGCATGCACATATACATCTGTATGTGTATGCATGTGTGTGTGTATGTGTGTGAGAGACAGCATGCATGATGCATGCATGTAGAAGTGAGAGAACAACTTGCAACAGTTTCCTTGACCTAGCTTCTATTTTGTTTTGACAATATGTGAACTGAGATTTACTCTTCTGTATTTCTTATTAGATATTTTCTTCATTTACATTTCAAATGCTATACCCAAAGTCCCCTATAACCTCCCCCCACCCTGCTCCCCTACCTACCCACTCCCACTTCTTGGCCCTGGCATTCCCCTGTACTGGGGCATATAAAGTTTGCTAGACCAAGGGGCCTCTCTTCCTAATAATGGCTGACTAGGCCATCTTCTAATACATATGCAGCTAGAGACACGAGCTCTGGGGGTTCTAATTAGTTCATATTGTTGTTCCACCTATAGGGTTGCAGACCCCTACAGCTCTTGGGTATTCTCTCTAGCTCCTACACTGGGGACCCTGTGTTCCTTCCTAGAGATGACTGTGAGCATCCACTTCTGTATTTGCCAGGCACTGACAAAGCCTGCCAGGAGACAGCATATGCAATAGTGTCTGCGTTTGGTGGCTGATTATGGGATGAACCCCCAGGTGGGGCAGTCTCTGGATGGTCCATCCTTTCGTCTTAGCTCCAAACTTTGTCTCTGCAACTCCTTTCATGGGTATTTTGTTCCCTATTATAGGGAGGAATGAAGCATCCACGTGTTGATCTTCCTTCTTGATTTTCTTGTGTTTTGGAAGTTGTATCTTGGGTATTCTAGGTTTCTGGGCTAATATCCACTTATCAGTGAGTGCATATTAAGTGACTTCTTTTGTGATTGGGTTCCTCACTCAGGATGATATCCTCCAGATACATCCATTTGCCCAAGAATTTCATAAATTCATTGTTTTTAATAGCTGAGTAGTACTCCATTGTGTAAATGTACCACATTTTCTGTATCCATTCCTCTGTTGAGGGATATCTGGGTTCTTTCAAGCTTCTGGCTATTATAAATAAGGCTGTTATGAACATAGTCCTAGCTCCTATTTTTATTATTTGGAATGAAAAAGACCTGTTCTATAGGACTGCTCCTTAAACAATAGATAGGCATCCAGTTTCTCTGGGGGAAACACCCTAACTTCTCCTCAGAGTTTCTAGGCTCCTCAGTCTGTTTCCTAGCAGCCTTTTCCTGGACACACTTTAAGTTGCCAAATGCACCTTGTTAGAGATACATCACCAATAAAAGGCTTTTAATAAAAGGCCCTGGTCTTAAGCTTTATGTCCTCTACTGAAGCTTACAAGCCCACACCATGCCTCCTATGATCAGAGAGCATCCTGATTTCAGACTCAGGTCTCCCTCTAGAGGATATCATCATATTGTCTTCATTTAATTTCACCAGGTCCAAGGAGCTCCTGCCCATAGCAAACAGGGTCTTCAGGGTGCTGGTGTGTTCCCTAATTCTCTTGCATTGTTATTGGAGGAAAAGCCACAGGGAATAAGTGAATTAGGTGGTCTGAGATTGGCCATAGACACGCATATTACCTCATTACTGAACAGTGCTGCAACCTCCGGATTATGGAATAACTAGTGGCTGAAACAGCAAGAAACATGGGTTTTGAAGAACCTCAATTTCTTCTGAACTGAGGGATTTTCAAAATAATTTTTCTGAACTGAAAGATGGCAGTCTCCGAATGACCTGAATCCTGAAGTATTTGTAATAGAAAAGTAAGCCAAGAGTGTTTAAATCTAGATAACAACCGGCCATCTGAATATATGGACTGAGTCCTAAGACATGTATGTTTGTATGCCCTAGCTCATAAGACTTTGGTCTTTTAGTGCTGGTGATGACATTGAAGTCCTGATCATCATCAGATTATCAGCTAATTAAAAGTTTTTCCTCCAAAAGAGCATTTGTTTTAAGTTAAGAGATAAAACCATACCAACAACCTGGGTGGACTTGGATGGTCCGATTTGGCAAGATCCTGGTACCCATCTCATTACATAGACACCTGGATATTGTCTCTGCCTGGGAGAATGACCCTACCTGGACCTCACTGTCTTCAGGCCATAATGCTACCTGAACAAAGGCAGGACTTATGGTGCTGCTGTAATAGATGTCTAAGCACCTTGACTATGCTTATTCAACCTTCCTAGTAAGGCAAGAATCCCCATCCCCATCCCCAGTGAGTCACAGGGCTCTGAACTTGTGGAGATGGAGTAGCTGTTGAGTTTGCCGGGGCCATACAGATAGTAACTACCTAACAATTAACTCCTAGTTTATGATGACAGTACTTTGATGTGACTTAGGCCAAAGTCACATAAACAAATAAACAAAATTTGAAGGACCTCCTAGAGAGGCCTTACAGAAGTGAGCTTTGGATATCCAGCTCTCCTTGGGGAGGAAGCAATCTGCACCTCTCATTGTTAGTTTTTTTTGCTCTCTGGGCTCCATCCTTGTCTGTACTTCAGAGGCCTCATGCACATTCTGGAACGGGACAAAGTTCCCACATCCCTTCCACTCTAATATCCAGGGTGTGTGAATGCCACTCCTTTGTGTCTATGTCATTAGTAAATCAAATCTCCTGAAAAGTTACCCTCCATTACAGCTGCTGCATGCAATGGGTGAATTTATCTATAACTATGCCAGGGGTCATGCATGGCTACTGCAGTTTCCTCTTAGGTAATGTGATTTTCTTCTTCCCAGACACCTGTCTGGTTGAGGGCCAAATAGGAACATCCACTTTCCTAGAGAAAGCTTCCAAATGTGTTCTCCAGGATTGGTAGTTTGAAGTTCTTCTAATAAAAACAACACCCACATTGTTTGTGTATACACTGGTCTGGACTCAGACTAGGAACCCAGTGGGAACAAAGTCCTTTTGGACATGTTCTAGGAAACTTGGTAGCCTTACAGTAACATCTTGCTGCAGTGCACCATGGATTGGTTTGTTAATAATTAACACTGGAATTCTACTAAGAGAAGGCAGGTGTCTTACATGCTCACTGCTGGGAACTAGCATTGGAGGCATGTCAAGTGACTAGGGCAGTCTGCAAAGCTGCCTGAGACTGGCTTATTGATGCTTCTGGGGAGGAATGATTAGCCAGGGAATGGTCACTATTTCCTGGCTCATTTCTGCTCAGAATCCCTGAAATAGAATGAATGACTCCAAACATGTTACTGCTCTCTGACACATCAAAGATCTGTGTTGAAAGATACCTTAGATATCACAGGGCTCAAAGCATATATTCCTGCAACAAGGTGCTGTCCTGGATGGCAGCAGACCCCATCTGAAATATATCTGCATTATTGAAGGGCACACTGTTAGTGTGAAATTCATCCTGGATTTCAAAGGCTTAGTGTGAGAAGGGGAATGACAACTCACTCATTTATACTATCACAGATAAATTTGGATGATGCTTGAATGAACAAATTAAGGGCTGGGGAGGCAGCTTTATCTGTAATGTGTCTGCCGCAAAAATCAAGAGGACCTGACTTCTGCATCTGCAGCATCCATCTATAAACCCAGGTTAGCAGCACATGCCTTTGATCCTAAGGCTGGGGACGTGGAAACAGGAGATTGCTTATTCCTTGATTAGGTAGTCTTGGCAAATTGGTCCAGGTTCAGTGAGAGACCTTGTTTCACAAAAAAAAATGGGGACCAATAACTTATCCTCAAAGTAAGCTACAATATGCTGCTGACACCAAACCATCTAACTGGGACATAAAAGACAAATCACCTTGCAAGGTGTAACATAGTCACCCAGAGGAGGCATCAGTACCTTGCTAAGGCTTCAGTTTACCCAGAGGAGGCAACTTTTCTCTTAGATTTTGAGAGGTGCTCTCTAAGCCAAAGATAAGACAAGGAAGGCAGGAGGAGGATGCTGATCCAGGAGAATCCAATCACTGCAGAACATCCAGTTAGCTCCCATCCAACCCGTGCTGCCATATCCCTGCATTCTATTTCACAATGGATCATTTAAATTCACGATATCAGTTCATAAAACAATCCTTACGTAATAATATCTTTCATCCATTGGATAGGAGTTTCCTTTGGGAAACTGGATATTGCTTGGAATAAGTCTTCCTGCCTGTCTATCTGTACCCTCTGATGAACCTGCCCACTCACAACAATCAAATCCTTGCTTCTACTCAGCTTGAAGCCAGTTAGAAAGAGGGAACTGCAGGAGGGTAAATGGAGGTGGCAGGAAATGTGTCTGACAGGTAAGGTTCTGACTTTTTATCCAGCAGCAGGAAGCCATTGGGGGAACCAGTTTGCACAAGTCTGATGCAGGTAGAAGAATCTGTACTTCAGAGGATTCTCAGGAGGAACAAATGTAGGCTTCTGACACCAAGGGCCTTTGTGGAATTGGTTCTTGGTGAGAATGAAGATATCCAAGTTTTAGGTACCCTGCCTTTAATAGATTAGTTTCATGAAAATAACTATATCAATTCAGCATTAGTTTCTTCAGCCACAAAACTGGGCTAGGTTTCTAAGAACCATTTCACCCAGAAGAGCTCATGATTTCCAGAACTCCAACCCTCTCAGAAAACGAAGAAAGACATTGAGTCCAGAAAAGTTTAGCTACTTTTCCCAGGTCACACTGCTTTAGGACAACAGAATCAGGGCATTCTTCCCTCCCAGAGCAATATTTTCCAGCTCAAGTCACAAGTCTCCCTGAGCATCAGTGAAAGGAGAGAGAGGCATTCCAGAGGAGGAGAACTCCATACCTTGAGGAGGCCTTGGAGGTCAGGGAGTCCAGTCTTCTGAAAAGAGCAGCCAGTGGCTAGGGTGCTCTATCAGAGCCCCTCTCTGGATGATTGCTCCTCTATGTTTCCCTTGAATTCAGCTCAGCTTGACTTTGCCCCCTTGAGTCAGCTTCCCTCTTTGGCAGGCAAGTGTTCTTCTTCTCTTGGCACTGCAGTCCCCTGGAACAGCCACGCACAGCTGCCAGGGACTATGCTCCAAAACTGTCCAGGTGCAGCTCTTGCTATCTTCAGCAGCTTTGCCCTCTGATATCCCTTATTCCTAGAACTCATTTTGCCCCACCAGATTTGTTTAACCATCTGCACACACACACACACACACACATAAAAAATCAACATACCTTATTTATTTTTACAAGGGTTGATTCTGATATGATCTGGGGCGAGTAAACACTTTGATGCACGTCAGCTACTCCCCTAGGCAGCATGTGTTCATCTTATCCAGGACACATTGAAGTGACATTCTAAGACTCAGTATGGTAGTCCTATCCAGGCCCATAGGGACAAGGCTCAAATGCTGAAAAACTCATTTTCTGGGTGCTTCAGGAGGACATAATGCCTTCATTTCATAGGTTTTGACCTAGTTCATCCAAACTACAAGCTCTCAGTAACAACTGAAAATCAGTTATATCTCATCATACTCTCTTATCCTGGTACCCACATTCATAAAAGAAACTTGACTAAAGTCCAAAACATACATTGAACCCCACACAATAATAGTGGGAGATTTCAACACTCCACTCTCACTAATGGATAGGTCACTGAAACAGAAACTAAAAGAGACACAGTGAAATTAATAGAGGTTATGAACCAAATGGATTTAACAGATATATACAGAACATTTCACCCTAAAACAAAAGAATATAACTTCTTCTCAGCACCTCATGGAACCCTCTCCAAAATTGGCCATATAATAAGTCACAAAACAAGCCTCAACCTTTATAGGAAGATTGAAATAATCCCATGCATTCCATCAGATCACCACAGACTAGACTAAGGCTAGACTTTAGTAACAACAAAAAACAACAGAAAACCCACATACACACGGAAACTGAACAATTCTCTACTCAATGATAACTTGGTCAGGGAAGAAGTAAAGAAAGAAATTAAAGACTTCCTGGCATTCCATGAAAATGATGACACCGCATACACAAACTTATGGGATACAATGATAGCGGTGTTGAAGAAAACTCTAAGTGCCCTGGTAAAGAAATTGGACAGATCCTACTCTAGCAACATAACAGTAGACCTGAAAGTCCTAGGGGAAAAAAACAAAACAAAACAAAACAAAAAAATGAAACAAACACATCCAAGAAGAGTAGATGACAGGAAATAGTCAAACTCAGGGCTGAGTCAACCAATTAGAAACAAAGAGATAAAAGAATCAACAAAACTAGGAGCACATACCAAAGTTAAATCAAGAGCAGGTAAACTATCTAAACAGGCCCATATCCCCTAAGTAAATAGAAGTCGTTAAAAATCTCCCAACAAAACAAAACAAACAAACAAACAAACAACAAAAAACAACAACCAAGCAAACAAAAAAAGCCCAGGGCCAGATGGCTTTAAGTACAGGATTCTACCAGACCTTCAAAGAAGAGCTAATCCCAGCACTCCTCAAACTATTCCATAAAATAGAAACATTAAGAATACTTCCCAATTCATTTTGTGAAGCCACATTTACTCTGATACCTAAACCATACAAAGACCCAACAAAAAAAGAGAACTTCAAATTAATTTCCCTATGAACATTGAGGCAAAAATCATAAAATTCTTGCAAACCAAATCCAAGAAAAGATAAAAAAGATCAACCACATTCATCATGATCAAGTAGGCTTCATCCCAGGGATGGAAGGTTGGTTCAATATATGAAAATCCATTAACACAATCCACTACATAAGCAAACTGAAAGAAAAAAACAATTGTCATGTCATTAGATGCTGAAAAGGCATTTGACAAAATACAACACCCCTTCATGTTAAAAGTGGTGGAGAGATCAGGTATTCAAGGCTCATGCCTAAATATAATAAAAGCAATATACAGCAAACCAATAGCCAATATCAAATCAAATGGAGAGATAATTGAATCAATCCCACTCAAACTAGGGACAAGATAAGGCTGCTCACTCTCTCCCTATCTATTCAATGTAGTAATCAAAGTTCTAGCTAGAACAATAAGACAACAAAAGGAGATCAAGGGGATATAAATTGGCAAAGAAGAAGTCAAGGTATCACTATTTGGATATATAAGTGACACCAGAAATTCAGCCAGAGAACTCCTACAGCTGATAAACAACTTCAGCAAAGTGGCTGGATATAAAATTAACTCAAACAAACCAGTAGCTTTCCTCTACACAAATGATAAACAGGCTGAGAAAGAAATTAGGGAAACAATACCCTTCATGATATTCACAAATAATATAAAATATCTTGGGGTAACTCTAACCAAACAAGTGAAAACTCTGACTTGAAGAACTTCAAGTCTCTCAAGAAAGAAATTGAAGAACTCAGAAACTGGAGGATCTTCAAGGTTTTATTTTTTTTTAAATAGAAGATAACTTATTTAATTTTGAAATCATATTAGGTGGTATTTGGACTGAATTGCATCTGTCCATGTACAACAAATTCTTAGGTTGAAATCTGAACACTTGACATCTCAGAATTGGATCTTATTTGGAAATAAGGTCATTGCAGAGGGACACAGCTGAGAGGAGCCCATTATGATGGGCTTTGCTTCAGTCTAACTTATTAAAACAGGATAGCTTGGTCTAGATATATGGGTTCATACTGACAAAGATGCATCTCCCCTCAGAGAGAGAGAGAGAGAGAGAGAGAGAGAGAGAGAGAGAGAGAGAGAGCCAAATACAGAACCAGAGATAGACAGAAACACAGAGATAGAGACAGAAGAGACAGGGAGAAAGGGAGACACAGAGATAAAGACAGACAGAGAGACAGACAGAGACACAAACACACACAGAGAGACAGAGAGAGACAAAAACAGAGAAATAGAGACAGAATAGACAGGGAAAAAGGCAGGGAGACAGAAAGACAGACAAATACACACAGAGGCATAGAGACAGAAATACAGACAGACAGACACAGACACACATCTAGAGAGAGAGAGAGAGAGAGAGAGAGAGAGAGAGAGAGAGATGCCAGGATTAATAAAGAGGCAAGGGTGTTCTTTCTATGAGCCAAGAAGTGCAACAGATTCCCATTAGTGAAGAGAAAGACAAGGAACAGATTCTTCCTCATAGACCTCAGAAGACAGCCAATATTGCTACCTTGATCACCTTGATTTCTGTTTCCTGGCCTCCCAACTGCATTATCTTTCTGTCATTTGAGATCCCCCAGTTGGCTAGGCTTCACTATGGCTGCCCTAGCAAACTAGTAGAGATGATGAAATTTTTAGACTGAGTCACAGCAATGGAGTGCTGCCCTCATGCCTCACCCTAATGAGTGTCAAGCAATTTTCTCTAACATATTCCTTCTTTAAAGACAGCATTTAAAGCCAATTCTACTTAGGCTTGAACAATCTTGGGTTTGAAATGAAACTTAAGTGGACAACACTGTTTTCTTTCTGATGGGCGAGTTTCCCTGATAGTTATTCTCTTCCGCTGTGCTAGAACAAGCATTAAGGCAGTTGGGTGTCTACTCATAATCAAACAGGAAACTTCTCTTTACAGAGGCAGTGAAGACATGCCAGGTAGCTGGCTCCCTGAGCCTAGTGTCTAACAAATGCTGAGGGAGACTGGCCTTTATCAGTAAAGAATATGTACATGATAGTGTTGTGGACAAAATATGAAACCATGATAGTTGCTGATACCACAGAAGTGATGTGTTTAACGAACCAGCTTTTTCTAGAAAGTCTTGCTCATGGGTCATCAGGAACCCAGAGGTGACAGGTGTAGAAAGAGACGTCCTAAGAACACTGTTTCCAAGCCACCTCATGTCAACAGCCTCGCACGTCTTTTCCATGTCTTCTGTCTTGTCTCCTTTAAACGATTCTTTACATTCCATCAGACTTTTTCTTCCACAAATGCAAATCTCCCATCATGCCTCGTCTATCCGCAATGCTCTGATGGTCTTCCTTAGTCTCCATCTTCTTGCATGGCTTAAGTCCATCCAGAGGGGCTAGCCCTGTTCCTGCCTCAAGTCTGACTTCTCCCCAGGACAAACATCACAGTTTCCTTTATTTGACCTGCAGTCTTCCAGCTACTACTGTATTACCTCTGTGTTTCTGTTCTCTGCTTTCTGGGGCTTCTCTTTCCAGTGTAATGCTCTCCACAGACATCTTCCTCTCAGCTTCATCTCTCAGTTTGGTACTGAGGAGCTCTATCATCTATCACATTGGCATCCCAGGACCTCTTCAGCAGACTTCATTACAAGCTTCTGTGATGTGATCTCAGGTCACCATACTTTTTGCCACCATCATGGACCCATGAGCCAGTCTCACCCACTAGCTCTTTGGGAACAAGGGCTACTTCATCCACCTTTGTATTTCTAAGGCCTATCCTGTTATATAATTGGTGGTTGATTAACCTACATGGAGAGAACATATGGATGGTCAAAAGGCTCAGAGTTTAACTTTATAAATGCCAAGGACATTGTACTATTTTCTGCCAGTGTCTGTCCTTTAACGTCCCTAAAAATGAAGTGCTCCTGTGGAAGAGATTATGTCCAACTCATGACATTCTCTGCCTTGTGCTCTCCTCTCACTCACTTCCCTTGGGGAATCCTGAGCCCTATACTGATGAGGGATACATAAATGTCTCCTGTGTCTGCAGCTGAGTAATATCAGGCAGGCTGGAGAGAAGGGAATGAAATAAGCTCAAAAGAATGAGGTCTAGGAAGGTTCCGAAAAGTCAGGAGAAAATGTGGACAAGAAGGCAAGAAGGTTTGTCTGGAATATAAGTCACATTCCCAGGACACAGTACCTTGCCTTCTCTTCCTCTCCCCTACTACCAAATGCTGGACTTTGTCCTAGATTTTTCATGACTAATTTTTTTCTAGACATAAAAGAAAATACGAATAAGCAAGGAAGTAAGATGGACATCCTATTTGGTTAGTTCCTTGAAAACAAAATTTTGTGATATAGATGCACATTTCTCACGGAAAAATTTGGAGTCAATTATCTGGAACCATACACACAGAAAAAGAGGATACGAACATGAGACACTAGTTGAGAAAAAATTCCAGCAGGAGAAGGGGAGACACATGTGCTCACATGAAAATGACAAAAAAAATTCATCCTATAGATGTATGAAATCATCAAAACACTTTTAAAAATCGGGGATCTAGACTTGCCCCAGGTTCTAAGAATGAGCTCAGTGCTTTGCACAAGCTAGATAAGTGCCATGTCATTGTGGCTTTAGCCCAGGTACCGCTTGTTCCTGTCTCAGGCATCCTATGTGCAGGAGATGCTCTAGAGACAAGCCAGACAAGCAGAAGTGACTAGAAGCTGATAGAAGCTGATGCGTAGAAGAGATAACTGCATCCCCAGTTGATGCTGTGTTGGAATCAGAGTCTGATTCTCCTCAGCTCATTTCCCATTACATGGAAGTTGCTTGAGCTGTTTCTATTGCCCTGTGGCTTGAAGAACTCTAGGTCAGCAAGTGTGCACACAGAATCAGTCTAGGCTGTCCTTCACATAGACATCTCCTCTATCTTCAAGTATTCCCATCCAGGAGCTTTGAGTGGGATAGAGAGCTACACATTGCTTATTCCGATGCCTCCAAATCCACCATCCATTATTAACTGTCTATAATGATGCTCAAGCCCTCCTGTTGTGTAAGCATAAATGGAGACAAGCAATAAGTTGTAAGTCTGTGGATGAGCTCCACTCTACAGAATAGCCTTTGGGCAAAGCAGTTCCCAGATTTGTCTTGTGTAGAAAATCCTCAGGTGTTCTTTAGCCTGTGCTGAGTCTGTAAGTTAACTGAACAGAAGACACGAAAAGCTCTGAATCACAAGATCCTATCTTCATGTCTGGCCAATTCCCCATTTTCATCACACAGTAAGAAAAGAATCTGGGCATCAAGGAATAACAATGCTATGCTCTGGCAGAGAACCTGGTTTTAAGCAGTTGATGATTTTGAACCAATACATTGACTAGTCTGGGTGATCAGCTTTTTTTGTATGGCAGCCCCACTGAGTTAGCAAATTGCTTCTTTGGGTTCTGCAAGCCCCAGCTGGCCCATCAGTTTCCTTAGACAGCTACACAGCCATACTGTAAGCTGCAATCCCTAGGACTGGGCTCCTACATCATTGCATGGGCGACTGAGAATGGTACCTGAATGTTCTCTGCTCTAGAATGTGGTGAACATTTGAAGGCACAGCTGGCTCATCTTCCTCTCATGGCTTTGTTGTTTGTTGTTGTTGCATGGAAATTGTTTGGGCTACTTCTGTGATTAGGCTGAGACACGAGCTCTTTGCTTACACTCATGTCTTCCATAAGCCACGGTCAAACAAAGGTCAGCAAGGGAATCCTTTCTTATCCTATGGCATGCAAAGGCTCATCGGACCAAGCAGCTACAGCTCGCCTGAGATGGCCTCTGAGCCAATAAGCTGGTGTCTTGGGGAAGCTTCGTTTTAGAAAAAGTCTTGGAGTATGGTTGGCTCAAAAAATATTATGGGGTGCCCACCATGTGTTGGGCTCTCGGGTTGAAGGTAATGTGTCTCCCACCATAATTTATATGCTTAGACAAGAGCTGGTGCCACCCTATGATCTTTGGCTTCTAGAACCAGAGCTCTTCTTTTTTTTCTTTTTCTTTTTTTTTCCAATTTTTATTAGGTATTTTCTTCATTTACATTTCAAATGCTATTCCAAAAGTCCCCTATACCCCCATCCCCGCCCTGCTCCCCTACCCACCCACTCCCAGAGCTTGGCCCTGGCATTCCCCTGTACTGGGGCATATAAAGTTTGCAAGACCAAGAGGTCTCTCTTCCCAATGATGGCCAAGTAGGCCAACTTCTGCAGAGCTCTCCTTTATTTCAGCTGAGGCATCTGTGCTCAGCTTCCTAGCTAGTTTTTCTACTTCATGTTCTTCTTGCTTCTATGGCATCTACAGTACTGCCGCTCTCTAACTCTCCCCTTTTGCTGTTTCCATTTTCTTCCATGCTAAAATATTTGCCCAACTGGATACATTTGTTGTAGTTTATTCACACAATCATATGTTACTCAGTGACAAAGAGGGACATGCTATTGAGTCACAGAAAGATGCAGAGGAAACTCAAACGCATATTGCTAACTCAAACCAATCTCAAAAGACCACGTGCTGCTTAATTCCAACCAGGTGACACTTTAGACCAGGTAAAGCCATGGAGTCAGGGAAAACGGTCAGTGGTTTTGAGGGGATTGGCAGGGGAGTAGGGAAAGAGAACTAGGCAAAACATGGGACTTTTAGGATCATGGGACTATTTTTTTTTTTTTTTTGAGACAGGCTTTCTCTGTATAGCCCTGGCTGTCCTGGAACTCACTTTGTAGACCAGGCTGGCCTCGAACTCAGAAATCCGCCTGCCTCTGCCTCCCAAGTGCTGGGATTAAAGGCGTGCGCCACCACGCCCGGCCATGGGACTATTTTGTACAAGTCAGTGATGTGTCATTATGCATTTGTTAAAACCCATAAAATATCTGAGACAAATACTCAATGCTAATATAGATAACGTAGGAGCTTAAGTAGATAGTCTCATGTTAACATTGGCTTGTCGTCATAAATGTGTCACAAGAATGCCACATGTAATAGCAGAAGAAAGTCATTGAGAGAGGAAAGTGAGTATCTGGAAGCTTTCTATAGAAGACAAATTTATTTTAAAACAAACGATTGCAAAAAAAAAAAAACACAAAAACCCAAAGTCTGTCAAAAAAGAGAAATAAGCATAATTCACTTCATTTGGTGCAGTTTGTAGTAATTCTTTCAAATTTACCATCTAACCTCCCTTTGCCTTTGAGTAGGATCTGGAGATGTTCCCAAGTGCACACTAATTCATCTTTATCCTCCCCAAGGACTGGCCTGTCATGTGACCACTGCTGCTGCACTGATCTTTGCTCCTGTAACTGACACACATTTTCTCTCTGGAACTCCGAGTCTTGAAGAAGTCAGATGTTCGTAAGTCGTCAGTCTTGAAGGAGTCAGATGGAGTTTGTAAGTTAACCAACAGTTACTATGCCCATCTCTTGTTAAAACACAGGTCAATCCATAGAACCCTCTTTCCACCACTGATACTGTAATCATATCTTGTCCCTGTTCATTTTTAGTCCACAGGTTGGAAAGGTGAGAAGAGAGAATCAGAATGGATAGGGAAACAGAAACAGACCCATATTCCTTACCTGTGACTCTGCTCTGTTCGGACACGTCCCCTGCGTGTTGGGCTGCAGCCTGCTACATATTGGTTATGAGGTTTACAGGCAAGTGGCACTCTTCTCTCCACCGCCTACCTCAAGAAAGGAGATTTCTGTAGCTCTGACTTCTCATTCTTTACAACCCAGTGAAAAGTACAGCCCATTGTTAATGATTGACTTACGTGCTAAGGTATGGAGGACTGTTATCAGCACTTGCTTAGGGGACAGGGAACACGAGACAATCCCTTAATGGAAATCACGAGAACACGTTTTGATCCAGATAGTTTCCTGCGTTACAGTTTGTGGCTCAGGGAAAACTTGCTTACACGTGTCTGATCGGAAAAGACTTTTTTTTTTTTTAAATCAAGCTTTAAGCAAGACAGCCAAAGTGAATCTTGAATTAATATTCAGGATCTTTGGGAGAAAAATTCTTGCCAACTATTTATCTTTATACATCTAGAATATAGGAAGAATTAAAAACCTTTAACCCTGACTCAAAATTACAAAAGACAAAATCAATTAATGGACAGATAAATTAAAAAGACAGTTCTCAAAAGAAGTAAAATAGCCAATAAATACATAGAAAATTGTTCAACATCCTTAGCCATAGGAAAATGTAAATTGAAGCTACATTGAGGCTGTGGAGATGTCTTAGCAGTTATGAACATACATGCTCTTGAAAAAGATTCAAGTATAGTTTTCAGCTTCCACATAGTGGTTCACATCTCTAACTCCAGTTCCAGGCGATCTGACACCCTCTTCTGACCTCTGCAAGTATCACACACATATGTGGCCCACACATGTACATGTACATACATATAGGCAAACATTCATACATATAAAAATAAAATAAATAAATATCAAAATAAAACTTCAGAAAGCTGAAATGAAGCCATGTTTGTTGGCATACATGTGTGAATATAACAATTAGGAGAAATAAGCAGGAGCATGGGGGAGAGTTTGAGGCTAGCCTGGTCTACAGTCTACATACTGCACATTAAGCCATTCTGGGCCACGGAAGACCCTGTCTCGAAACAACAGACCAACCAACAAACAGAACTGAGATTCCATTCCACTGTATACACAATGGCTGAAAACAACCTCAAAACAACAATAAGTTCTGGAGCAGATGTGTAGGGGAACACATGTTCATACTCTACTGTAGAGTATGCAAACCAGAGTAGCCATATAGAAATCAAAATGGAGGTTCATCAGCAACAAAAAAGAATGACAGTATGACTAAACTGTACCATTCCTAGGTATATACCTGAAGAAATCTGGGGCAGCACATCAGACAGATAACTTGTGCATTCATCTTCATGTAGCACGATTTACAGTAGTAGGGATATGGAACCAGCACGGGTGTCTATTAGCTGATGATTGGATAGAGCAAATGTGCTGTATAGACAGATCAGAGATGTATTTAAGTGTAGAAAATGAAATATCTATCTATCTATCTATCTATCTATCTATCTATCTATCTATCTATCTATCTATCTACCATTCTGAAAGAATTTGTATGCTAGATGGAACTAGAGAGGCAAATAAATCAAAGAAGCCAGATTTAGAAAAAGCAATGCTACATGTTTTCTCTCATACGCAGATTCAAGGGGAAAAAAACTGAATAAGGCTCATGGGTCAGTGGTTAGAGGACCTTTGGTATGGGCCTGATGACCTAGGTTTAAACCCTGGGTCCCACAAGGTGGCAGGAGAGAATTAACTCTGGAGACTTTTATGTGCTCACTGTGGGACATGACTGCTCTCCCCTCCCCCAATAGAAAAGAATGGTTTATATGAAAGTAAAAGGGGTCTGAGTGAGTATGTGTGTGTGTGTGTGTGTGTGTGTGTAGGTGTACATATATATGACATGGAAACAGAAGAGGAATTGTTTGTAGGAAAGAAGATTAGCAGGAAGGGTGAAGAGGGACAAGGGTAAAGTTGAGCAAAGTAAAATTATCTGTCTGTCTGTTTGGCTGTCTGTCTGAGACTGTCATTCTGAAACGGTTTGTATGCTAACTGAAAAAGAACAAACACTAATGCTTTTTGGAAGTGTAGTCCACTAGATCCTATGAGTCATAGGCTCTGATAAATAAAGAGCAGGAGAGCACGTCATTCCAGGGCCATATTCAACAGGCCTGCCATGAACCTGGACTCCGCAGATACACAAGCTCAGCCCTGTCAGCTGGGAGGACTCACTAGGTTTTCTGGGTAGAAAAATGACAGTGGATATGGAAAGAACAGGAGAGAAGGTCAAAGGGAAACAGAACATGAAAAGGAAGTTTTAAAAACAGACCTTCTTCCCTGTGGTTTCTCCTGAATGTGCTGCTCGCCCAGATTCGCACAGCAGAGAAGGGTTCTTTAGGACAGTCAAATTCTGAGGCATGTCAGACAAGGAGGGATTCTAGAAGGAATTCTCCAAAGCATGGTTTCCGTGAGCAGAAGCAATTCCATGCGCCCTTAGCTTCTCACATATCACTTCTTCCTCATAGGAAAAGAAGCCAGCAAGGAAAATAGTTCCATCCCCCAGGGGACTAATTGGGCCCAGGGGACATCATCTTTCCTGAGCAGACAGCCCTCGATGATGGAGGCTCTCACTCTAGGCCCACTAGGCCCCAGGCTTCGCACAGGTGTCTCTCGAGCACCAGGTGTACAGGTTAGCTGTGGTAGGAGCTGCATGCGCACAGAGAGGGGGACGGCTGAACATCACAACAGACTCCTCCAAGTAGCTTGTGCCAAATTCTTTCCTTGGAGGTCACTAATCCCTCCTTTTCTTCTAGCCACTTTAAGGATTATCGTGGCTGAGTTGGGCAGAGATGGCAGTGTGAAGGACAGAAACTTTGCTTCTGTCTCTTTTCTGTCCTCTTTTGAGAGGAGGCCAGGGCACACTAAATCTTCACAATACTGGGAGAATGGCTCCAAGTTTTCTGAGGGAGACAGGCAGGTTTGGAGGATATACCTAACACTGGTTTCTTGAGAGAAACACAAGAACTCAACTGAGACTTGCTAACCAGAGTAGAAATGCCCAATACCTTTGAGTGTCTATGGCTCTGGCCACCAAGCTGTGTTACCTTCATTAGTGTTTGAGAGAAATCTTGTTCTTCGCTTTGTCGTGTCTCCCATTGTTGCCCTAATTGGAAGATATTACAAAATTGCATTGAAATGTGAAACTGGTTTGACTTGTGGCCTGGTTTGCCTGGTGATAGAGGAGTCACATGTGGGAGAAAGCAATTGTTTTTATCAAAGAATGAGAAGGCAAGCAAACATAGAACTGGGACCTATGAGTTTTCTCCCAGAATACAGTCTGCGTGCTTCTTGTATCATTGAGAGGCAGACAGAGATGAAAGGATTTTTCTGGGCCCTTTTTATGAGGATGCTAGTCCCACTCACAGAACATTATCTAGTGTCATTTTATCACTCTCCTAACACTGACAGCATAGCGTGCCTAGGATTTTAACATAAAGTAATGGGATACATGTCTGTTTAAAGGATACAGAGGTGTAGGTCTGAGAAACTACTTCCCTCCGACCTTGATGCCTTGGCTTATTTTAACTCAGTGTGAATCACTTGAATGGATGCCATGCTGAGCAGTCAAAAGTCTCAGTTAGGTGAGGAGGTAAGGCTGGCCCTGCCCACTCACCTGAGATACAGGATATGTTATGCTCGTTAGAAACGTATGAACGTGTAATCTTTGTTTTTGGGTTTTTAAAAATTTTTTAATCTCTAAATATTAATGACCTGGTCAACTCCTCTCTTTGGGGCTAATTTCCAGATTGGCCCAATTACTTTAATCTGGGAATGAACCCGTTATTAGGGCTCTAGTGAGTAGCTGACTCAGCTAAATGTTGCTCTCACTTCTTCGATCATTCAGTTCAGTCTCCTGTTGCCATCTGCTCTGGTCCTGAGAGAAGGACCTAAGGGTCTAATCTTGGAGGGAGCTGAAGATACGCCAGCCAACTGACGTGGTTGCTATCTGCATGGGAAACTCCCTGACCCGAGGCTGAGACTCTTTCTAAGAGAAGCTTCCCACTAAGTCACCCTTCAGAGCATGTGACTCAAGTGTGTGGACTGGCACACAGTGCCATCAGGGGAAGGGTCAGGGTTTCCTTGCCACATGGGTTTGACACCTGGGTTCTGCAGCCATCCTTCCTTGAGGGCATTCCATGGACCTGCAGTGACTTGAGCGCCAAGCCTGGTAAGTTTAAGGGACAACAATCACAATGGTTGCTTAGAGGAAAAAGACTGCTCCCGCTACTTGCCCAGACTGCAGAAGCTGATGGGACCATTTCCTTATTTGGCCAAGTTTTACCCACTTCACAATGCCCTGTAGGCTCTCTTCGGATGCACGGATAATAGAACAGTAGTGCCAGTCTCTCTTAGCAAGTTGGTAATGCTGCCAGTTCTTTTGAAGAGTCCCTGAGCCCCTTGAACGAAGGGCTGAATAGAAAGATTAAGAAGCCCCCCTCCTGCCCCTAGAAGATATCCTTTTCCTGACTCTAACACAGCTGACATTGGGCCTTTTAAGATTATCACTTAGGAAAGTCATCTCGTGCTTGCCAAAGTAAACAAACAGGATGCTGTTATGTGATGCCCTTGACTCATGGAGACTTGCCTCTGTTCCAAGTTCCTCTGTGTAGCTGGCAGCCATGTTGGTTTTCCATGCATGGGCTTAGAAGGCTCTTCTTCTAGAACCTTCTGTCTTTCCTCAGATGTAGGACCTTAAATTTATGGCCCCATTCACCTCATTGCTTCTCTTTAGTAAACAGGCCACTGAATATATTTATTGTTATGTGTGGTTAAGGAGGAGACACCAGACCTCTAAACAGAAAATATTTTGTTTGATGAATGGAATATCTTTTCAGTTTCCTGTTTTGTTTCAGTTAAGTTCTATTCCACTTGGTCTTTGCTCCCATTTCCTCCTGTTTTCTCCTTGTCCTTTTGGTACCGCACGGTAGAAGCTTCCCTGGTTTGCAACATAAACTTGGCCTTTTGAGATTCGTGTTCTGCACTGACAGTATTTCAGATACCTGTCCGGAGACAGGCTCTGGGGAAGCACTGCGAGGTCCAGTGACCTGCTGATGGCAAGAAGCGTGAGACCTCCCCACAAGCAGCTCACTGTTACCATAGGCCAGTCCCTTTCTCCTGTCAACTCGGGGAAACAGCTAAGTTCAGAGGAGCTGCACAGTTGTCTGCAGTCCCAGCTGCTGTTTCCCTTGCTTTTCCAGAGATGGCCACAGGGAAAGCTGTCCAGGAAGTTCTTACTCAGAGAAAGGGAAAGGGTAATGCACCAAAACCCAACCAACCAACCAACCAACCAACCAACCACCAACCAACCAACCAAACATAGAAATGGGCCTCTAAGCTGCCCATCCTCCACTGCTAAAAGGTTACCTAGGTGAGGCTATTCCAAACCCCAAGGCGATGGCCTTCCTTGAGCACAAGGAAATAGGGAGGGAAAGAGCAGCTGCCTGGAGGGGCAGCCTCTGCTGACTGTCCGTTGCCCCAGCCAGGCAGTGTAAAATCGTGGGACATTTTCAGTTTCAGATAAGTGTGTGAAAGTGGCTATGGTTGTGAAAGAGATAAAACATTTGGTTGATAGTCAGCTGCTGGTTCTTGAGAAGGTCAGCTGTGATGTTCTACTTTGTGGCACCATTCTGTGGGAAGAGCAGCAGCCCTCACTATCTCCTGTGGTTATCAGAGGAGCATTTTCAAGGTACCACTTGATAGCCACAAATTAACCCTAAAGAAGATGAAATTTAGGGGAAATGAAAAAATATTTTCTTTTTTAAATAAAACTTGCCTTCAAAAGAAAGGAAATATACTCTCCTGTGTTATGTTTTGTCCTTTATACCTTTCTGTTTATTATATAACACAAGAAACACATATCCTATCTTGAAATCTTCAAATAGAGAGCAATTACAAATCTCTAAAAGAGACTGAAAATTAATATTTATGCTTCTCAACTCCTATGACATTTTGCTGCTTCTCCAGTCGGAACAGATTAAAAATTCGCATCCTAAAGCCTCAAAATTAACAAGCACTTAGTGGCTGCCATCACAAACAGACACATACACAAGGATGTGTAAATATGAATGGAACAGTGGCTTTTAAAATTGTTAAGAAAAATAAGCATTAGGATTGTCCCATTTCAGCCCCCAAAATGTGTGCGGATTTTCGAAAACGTAATATATTTTTCTGGCTGGCCAGGGTCCTTGAAATCTTAGCAAGCTCTGATGACAGATAGAATAAAGATGCCACTGGACAAGGGGTCACCTTAACTGGCTGCACCGTCACAAACAAGGGGTGGAATGACAAGAAGAGGCGGGAACCTAATTGTCCTGGGGCCTTAGCATGTCCACCAGAGCACCATGGTCTGACTTGTAAAGTGGGGGATTAAAGATATCTGACTGGACTATCACAGGGCTTTTCAATAACATCTTTAACAAATTTGTCCCATATTATCTACTAGCAAGGTGGCACATGATAAGTAGGGGGTTCCTGCATTGTTCATGACTGTGGACAGAAGAATTACTCAATTGTACCTGGGCCACAGGCTTTCCTAGACCCAGTTATCTGTTAGCTCTAAGGTGAAGTAAAGTTGCTTGCCATTCTCAGAATATAGAATGCTTCAGAGCACAGATTCTATCTGATTTCTTGACTGACATAGGTTTGTCCAGTAATGAAAAAGAGGCTTGTTAAAAATACACTTACTGTGAAACATACTGTTTTTTTTAAAGCATCTCATTTGATGAGATTGGATATTTTCTTTGTCTTCTTTTCTTTTTCTTCCTTTCCTCCTTCTTCATTCCCTCTCACCCCCCCCCCTCTTTTTTTTTCAGGAAAGAAAGTCCCAAACTTGCTGTTATAAAACACAACGACCAGGAAAGCTATCAAAGGACATATTTAATTGGGGGCTTGCTTACAGTTTCAGAGGGTTAGTCTGACCAAGATCGTCATGGGGGGAAGATTAGCAACAGGCAGGCAAGCAAGGCGCTGGAGCAGTAGTGAGAGCTTACATACCTATTGACAGTCAGGAGGCAGAGAGACCATGAGACCTGGCCTGGCATAGGCTTTTAAAATCTCAAAATCCCAGTGACACACAGGCTCCAGTGTCACATCTCCTCCAACAAAGTCACACCACCTAATCTGCCTAAACGGTTCTACTAACTGGGGATCAAGCACTCAAACATGAATCTATGGGAGCCATTTTCATTAAATGTGTTTAGCATATGTGTTAGTATCTGCCACGTACATGTGGGTACCCACCAAGGCTACTAAAGACCTTAGGATACCCTGAAGGTGGAATTAAAGCTGTGAACCACTTGACACCTGTGGTAAGAATTGATCCTGGGTTATCTCAAAGAACCAGTATTCTGAAATCCTAAGCAATCTTTCCATTCCCCTGAATTAATTCTGCTACTGCAAGAAAATAACCCAATATTAAAGATGCTTTTTTTCTATTAATGAAGCTTTTCTTAAGTATGTTAGGTTGTCACCTGGGGACACTGTATGGGACCCAGAGTCTCTGAGCATGGATTCAAAATTGTTAGGAGACTAGGGAAGCAATTTTAACATTAACACTAACAATGGCACCGTGCTTTTGAAGAGTGCTTCTGGATTTATGAAGATTCTAGACATAGCTGGTCTGACTGGATCATCCCTAAAAGATATCAGAGCAAACAAAGCAGAAACGGTTTCATAAGAAGCCACCAACACAAAGGCTGAGCAGAGTTTTCCATGACCATGCAGATAAATTAGAACAGATTTTTTTTCTGTTCCAGAGTACTTTATAACTATCATTTTTTCTTGTACAAGACTTCATCCACAAAGACTTACTTCCCACCCAGTTTTAACTGTGTGGCACTAACAAATTTCTATAGATTTAAATTGAGATGTGAACATGAATTATCAAGTCATTATACTCTTGCAAGTGGTGTAATTTGTAGCAAGCTACGTGGTCACCTTAAATCCTACTTTCTTCTTTAAATGGGCATACTAAAATAATAATATTCAAATTAATGATAATGCACAGAAAGCTACTAGAAAGGATGGTATCTAGAACATAGACAGTTCCAAGAACTCAATAAACAATGCTATTCACACTTCAATTAGAATTCCCTCGTAGTAATTCCCTGGAGCTCCTTCCTTCACGGGACTGGTAAGCCAATGGCACTGCCCAAGGCATCTCTCAGAGCATTAGAGCCAAGCTCTGATCTTTCACTCTATAGCCTTGTGACTTTTCTCATATCACTTCATTGTCTTACTTTAAATAGTTCATCTTGGGAAACTGAGGCTAATAATAATATTTACTCCCAGAGTTACTATGAGAGTAGAATATGTAAGAAGACCCTTAGAAGTGTACTGCAAAGATGTGGCTCTGTGTGTGTGTGTGTGTGTGTGTGTGTGTGTGTGTGTGTGTGTGTGTGTTTGTATGTATGTATAAGAAAAAAATCTACACACTGTAGACCTTTACTTTTGTGCTTTGACAAGGACATGCTTTGCTGAAGAGATGTCTATCTTGGAAGAGTGGCTGAAACTTTCCATCCCTGTTTCAGCAAAACGACATGAAATATAGGAAGCTATAAGCTCAGCTGTTCACCTCTATGATGCCATTTCAGCTGCCCCCAAGGAAGAGAAGGTTTGTGTGGGGGTGATAATTAGCTAGACAAGTAAAATGATATTATTATTATTATTATTAATTATTTCTCTAAGAAAAGGTCTATGTAGCCCAGATTGGCTATGATCTCATGACTCTCCATCTCCAGCTTCCTAAATACTAGAGTTATGTGTGTGCATCCCCATGCTTGGGAAAAGTTGGAATTCACACTGGAGTTGGTATAGTCGACTTCTGTTGCGGCATCTTGGTACTGAAAGGGACAAGGGACAGGGCAGTAGGAACAGATGTGTCTCTGTTTAAGCCAAGAGAAAGATTGGTGAGTACCACAAATGAGGCTTTATGCAAAGCGATAAGGCCATGACTGGTTTGGAGAACAGACAGGTCCTGGTGAATGGGTTTATTTGATTTGTGAACCAGGATGGCTTGGAAACATTTGTAATCCTAAGGAAACTAGCGACATAGGAGGACATGCTTGAGTCCCTCCCCAAATCATTCACCTGAGAAACATGTAGCTGTCCCTCAAGTCTAGTATACAAGGAAAACCAAAGACCAGAAAGAAACAAATTTCTCTGTTACCATTACATCCAAGTAGGGAACTGGGCTTCTGCTTTGAGACATTCTAATAGTGTCTGGGGGACTATAATCTTGCTTCTTGACATTGAAATAAGAACACAACCTACTCTCCTTATAATTCAGCAGTTATCACAGATTGCACAGCTGCTTCCCTTGGGCAACAAGATAGGGACTCATTTTGCAAATATTTTGGAGGCATTGCCATTTGACTTAGACAGAAATCGACTTGTGGAGTGAAGGCGTTCCTCACCGTCCACCTGTATTTATCTTGCTACTTCTACAGTGTCAGTATTGCCAGCATCACGTTGTCTGGAACTTGTCCGACTATTGGGACACTTTACCAGTGGTTGCCTCATCAAATGTAAGTTGTATGGATCTTTAGGTTGCTGTGACCTAAGGGCCTTGGAACACTGTGGTATAACTACGTGCTTTAACATGCCTCTTGAATATGAGCTTCATGTGAGGGAAGGGGAACTTGGAGCAAAAGCAATACAGTGCAGGGCAACAAAACAAAGGACAGAGGTTTCCCGCGGAAGGCCACACATTGCACTCTGGCCTATTCAGTACCTGGCTTTTTATTTTAATGAGAACGGAACCAAATGTTCACATATAAAAAGAAAGACTTTCAGAAGGGCCGTGACCAACAAGCACCAGGGACGGGAACTATGATGAGAGACTCTGGATCGCAGTCTTTCCATAGGACATGATCACAGGGATACTTCGCCCATACCCTGGGAAGCATACCTTGTTCTACTGTGTAAACAGGGTAGGGTGGGTCAAATGCTGCTTGTGCTAGTTTACTTCATCAGACATTCAACATATATCAAAACTAAAAAGGCGCAGAAGTAAACATGAGGATGACAACTGACCCTCTCAAGGAGAAACTGAACATCATCTCTATACGGGATGAGGGAGTATATGCAAAGGACGTACTTAGATCCCTTCGTAGGCCCCAGTGCTCCACCTGCTTTAGACCTGCAGGAACCTTCAGGGCTGCTCTGGAGCAGCCTTAAACATCACACTTCTGGTCTGCTTTTAGCAGCATACTCACCTAATTGTCCAAACATTGCTTAAGCAATTCTAGGAAAATAGGAGACAATCACCTTGGATAGTAATTGCAGTGCATTAATTATTATTATTTTTTAATTGCTGGCAGATTTCTGTTGCTCTGGCAATTCCTACTCTTCTGGTTCTTGACATTGCCATCCATTCTCCCGCCCCCCCATCTTTGATGTTAAATTTATAACAAATGTTGATAAACAATAAGTGATTTGGGTGCTCTAGACATTCCAACCATGGTAGGTAGCTTGAAAAGCCATAGTATTTGAGCTACATTGTGAGGGTAAGCTTATTTACGTGCCTAGGGAAAATGCTACCCTAATCCTTTGGTTGTATAAAACAAAATGATGGACCCAAGGCTGTTTGGATGCTGTTAATATTAATATTAGTATTAATTATTACTATTAATGGATATATTGAAACATGTACAGGATTTGCTTGGCCTGACTTGATTTCATCCTATATCCCCCAAAACTTTCCATTTATACATGCCAATTTAAACCAAAGTAAAACAACCAAAATTTTTCAGACATATCTCTTTGAGATTTATGAAATTTAACTTTTAGTGTCTTGGACAGTAAATACAAATGAAGCCCTTGGAGCATCTCAGAGATCTCTGTCAAAGCCATGGATATTGTTTGATAACATTTCTAACAGATTTCCATGTAGAGACTGAAGCTTCTTTATCTCAACTGTGAGATATCAGATAGTTATGAATGGGGTTTGGAAAACAATTCAGTGGCTAAGAGTCCTTCTGGTGCAAGCATGAAGTCCTGAGTTTAAACCCCTACACCCATGTAAAATTCAGACATGCTTGAACATGACTGTATTACCAACACTGACGGAGATATCCATGACATACACTAGTCAGCCAGCCCAGTTCCATGAACTTCAGGTAGCGCTGAGAACCCATCTCAACAGAATAAGGCAGACAAGAGTGAAAAAGGAAGATATTTGATATCTCCCTCTGGTCTTTTTACTGAAACACACACACACACACACACACACACACACACACACACACACACACGCAAACAAACAAAACAAAACAAAACTGTAAGAAACACAGTTACAAACAGGTAAAGATAAAGCCATTTAGAGCTATGACTGGGGTCAGTTCCCATTTCCCTTGCTCTCACCACCTCAAGCCTGGCAATTCACTAGGCCTATTGCAGAAGGTGTGCTTTTGTCATGCAGACAGCTATGTAAATGCTTCTAGGTAGAGTCTGGAGATAGAGACCCCTGAAGCCTGACTATGTGAGAAATTCCATCTCAAGCCATAATGTTGGACAAGTTGATTTACATCTTTATGCTTGCATTTCTTCACTTCTAAAATTCAGATTATCAAAAGAACCTACTGATTGCTTCTTGGAAGTAATTTATATATTTTATTTCCACTGAGAAACTCATTGTATTTTGAGGAAAGACAAAACCATAGCCTTTGAACCAAGAGACCTGGGAGAAAGTTCTCTGCTAACTGACCATGACATTATGGACTTACTGCAAGTGATTCCAAACTCTGTCTTCTGTCATCTTTGTCTTTCTATGTGCTCTGCCCACCAGGCTCTTTGCAACAAACTGCCCAAAATGTCAGGGACATGGGAACCACTGTAAATTTGTGTATACTCTTCCTCCCACTGAATGTTCTCCTTATTCTCTTCCAGTCTATTTACTAACTACCTCTCCTTCTGCCTATGGCTACAGTATACCTGCGTCTTCCACTAGACTGTGGCCATATTAAGGGGGAAGAATGGCCCCTTTTTGTATACTGTTGCCTAGTGGGGTGTCTAAGACAGAGTAGGCAGGTAATAGCTGTTTACAGCGGTTGGCAAATCAAGTGAGTATATTTTCACTAGATCTTTTAAGAATACTGGGCCTATCTGCTTTATAGTTGAGAAGAAATATGTGCAAGCTTCTGTCTGAAAGTGAATCAATAAAGCCCATCCACAGAGATCCCCTCACTGAAGTCATAATGCAGTGCATTCTAAGATGATTCCTACACTCCTTTGAAAGCATAGAAAAAAATTCAAGTAGCAATTATTTTGTGTGTCCCTGAAAATGTCAATATAAATTCCTCTGCTAATGGAGCATCTGCCTTCTGTAATAAAAGAGGACATCCTGCATAGTGACCCCATTGTTGGGCTTGAAATGACAGCATGCTGTAACTCGCAGTGCTTTCAGCTGTCTCCTTGGGAGATGCTATTCCCAAAGGTTACCTGGGAGAGGAAGGGGTCTGAGCTGATCATTTCTTTCAACTAGCTTTGACAGGAACATCAGTTCCAAGATGACCTGGTGCCTATGATGCTTCAAGTCTCCCTTGTGTGAGCATAGTCATTTTAGGGAGACTTCATGGCCTTTCTCTAGAGGCTGTAGTGGACTGGAACTGGATGGATTCTCACTTGAGAAAGCTTGAGAGTTTAGCGACCCGTAGTCAAAATGAGTTTCTGAGGTAAAATTAAGTACCTGATTATGCCAGAGGTAACAATGACCACAGCAGTTGTCTTATTCATTAAGACATAATCTTGAGTACGTAATTAATCAAGTTTTATGTAATTATTCGAGTATGCAAGATCCACCAGATTGGGGAAAAAAAAGGGATGGGAGCCAAGATTACACAAGCTCTCTTTTATGGCCAGGCAAAGATAGGTGGTATCATTGCTGTGTGGCGTTTGGTACCAACATACCAAGGTAAATCCCATTCTTTCGCGTACCAGGTTATTGGACTCGATACCCATCTGCCTACCTGTATTGTGAAACAGCCTAGGCTAGAAGTCTATAAACCAAAAGGCCACTGGCCCATGTGACTGATACAGGCCCTGTGCTAGCCCAAGGCATCTTTGCTAATGATTTATCAAACACAGACGAGATGAAGGGAGAAAAGATTCCAGCACTCAAGCAAAGTGTCTGTGGGACTAACTTTGTTAATATGATTTCCTGATAGTAATGTTCTTCGTTTCTTCTAGGGAGCAAGCACGGGGGACCTTGAGCATGTATGGAAAGTTCAATACTGCTGTGCTTTTGGTAGCCTGTTGAACTTCTTCCTCTCAAATCTTTATCTTTGTTTGGTATCCTTGATGTTGCAAGTCAAGATTGAGAAATTAAATTGATTTCTCCTTTGAGGGTCACAGCCATTGCCGAAGGGAACAACACTGCGCTAATATTTAGTAATAGTGATAAGGAAAAAAATCATCATGGGGGAAGGCTACAGTCAGTTCTTAGAAACTTGTGTGGGGCAATGCTTTCATGGTACTGAAGGCAATGTGTATTTGGAAGGTCAAAGGTAGGAAATCTGTGCCCACACTCACACCCCAAGATCATACTTTGACTTTGCTGTCTGAATCACATGTTGGAAAGCATCCTGAATTGTGAGTACATAATACACAGGTGAGAAGACAAGTCGTCAACTGTATTTTAAATCTCATGATGATGTGGAGAAGCAGGCTTTAGGAGTGTCTACAGCATATGCAGTTGGGTTTGTTCTGAGAGATGCACCAAAGATACATCCTTAGTATTTGGAAAGCTTGGCAGTGCTCTTTCAAGACTCTCATAATAACATTACTTTCTTCATTTATAAAAAACTGCAGTCAGAATCAAGCCTTCCCTTGCAGACAGAAAGTACATAAATTCAAGGGATACACAACAAAATACATATTCTACTTTACTTTCCATTGCTGGTAAACACCATGAGCAAAAGCAATCTGGAGAAGAAAGGGCTTACTTGGGTTAGCCACCTTTATTCCAGTCAGTCAGTCAGGGAAGGGAAGGGAANAAATGTGTCAGCTCTTGAGAAAGAAATTAATTCTTCATAGAGAATATTGGAGCAGAGACAGACACTTCACAGGGGATTTTGTGAGCCAAGCAAGAAAGTGTTTGACCTCTGATATCCCTCACAGCAGTGCTCTTCAGGCTCTTCTCTTAAGGCATTATTTTACACCCGGGTAGACTTGAAACCCCAACCCCACTCGCCCGGAGGAACCTGGAGAGAGAAAATGAAGCAAGGGCTGTGGCTTATTCCTCATGGCTTGCTCAGCCCATCATACCATCCAGGACCACTTACCTAGGGATGGTACCATCCACTGTAGGCTGGGCCCCCACCCCCACATCCATCGTTAACCGAAAATTTGATTACATTCTTTCTATCATTTTTGGTGTATGTTTACATGTATGTTGTGTGCATGTGATTGCATGTGGATATGCAGGCCAGAAGTTAATATCAAGTTCCTTCCCTGATTATTCTCTACTTTATATAAAGAGACAAGATTTCTCCTTGAACCTGGAACTCACCAATTCTGGATAGTTTGACCAGCTAGTTTATTCTTGGGATTCTCTTTTTGCATCCTGAATGGTGGGATTACAGGTGGCAACAATGCCTTCTTCGTTTTATACAATGGGTTGGGTGCTCCATACCAATAATTAGTCAAGAAAACACCCCCCAGGACATTAAAAAGCTAAAAACTTAGAGGATGTTATGTTATGTTATGTTATGTTATGATGTTATGTTATGTTATGTTATGTCATGTGATGTTATATATTTGTGTACATGAAGTACAATGGTAGTTGTTCATGCAAATTTAGACTTTTTAAAATGAGGAGTTAATTCAAGTTCCATGAGAGAAATATGTAGAACAATAAAGACACTGAACTGGGGAAGATCTCAGAAGACATTTATTAGGTTTCTGGAACCAAGTTTCCCCCTTTTTTTCACTACCTTAGAAGATACAGAGTAAGGAGGAGGGAAAAGAAAAATTCCAGATAATACTCAAACTTTGCAGTCAGTTCATAACTTGGAAAGTGTATCACAGATAACTTTATCCATAGCTCTGACTTATGATCAGAATTATTAGCCAACATACTATTTGCTGCAGGGAAAAAAGAAAGAAGCCAACTGTTCTTGATTCCTTAAAATTACAACATGATTCTTCATTTTTCCTAAAGTGTTCGGCTATCCCTTTGATTAATAAGACCATATTCAAACAGAGATTTCCTTCTAGACCCATATAAAATGTGAGCCTTTAGAAAACAATACAGCTGAACGTTAGGAGACTGGGCACTGGAACAGTGAGCAGGTGTCTGGCAAGTTCACACGATAAGGATGGGAAGGGAGAGAAGAGACCAACACATCAAGCATCCCAAGGCAACGGATGCTCCAGTCATCTATTTTGAGTGCAGGAGAATAAGCACTAGAGGAAGAGAAGATTGTATCTCAATGCAGAAGCCACATCATTGGCATTCCTCTTCGAAGCTAATATTGAGCTAGGACATGTCATTCTGCCCTCCAGCTGTGGGCTGGAAAACTTAGGGCTTGGTACACACTGAGCAGGTTCAAGAACACACTGCACATGATAAATGTTCACAAATATTGGATCTAAGTAGATTGGTTTTTCATTCCTGGATGAGTAAGCATGAAAAATAAATAGCACAGACAGTGGAAAAAGTACCAACGGGAGAGCTGAGACGTCAGCTGCCAACTGTAGGAAAGTGTTTCTCATCTTCAGACCTTACAGAGTGCTGTGAAAAAGGACCCCCAACTGTTAGAAGAAAGGAGGATGGCAGGGAAAGTATTCTTGGAGAGAAAGGGACAAGTTAAAGGGTAGCTTAAAATAAAGTTTGAAAATTATATAATAAATGAAATAATTATTTTAATATGTTCATGCAGGGCAGTAAGAGACAAAACCAACACTATAGGATATGGAATCAGATGCTCACAAAAATATTATCCTGCCCTAAAAGGAATAAATGGAACGGATGTTGGATGATGCACAAAATGGGTGACCAAGTTAACTTAGTGCTAATATGTACTTACAAACAAGAGAGTCAGTAATCTCAGGAGTTCGAATTGCATCCCTATTGAGAGGGCTGAAACTGAAGGGTGAGAACACAAAATGTTGTGAAGTACACAGAGCAAGGCAACTCGCACTGCACAACCACTTTGAAAATCCTTGGTTGCTATGTGAGCATTAAGCACCTTGTGGCTTCAGAGTTCTCTCCACTGCTAACTGCCCAAGGGAGATAAAATGTAAGCATAGAGCAAGCCTTTGAGAAAATCAACAGCAGTTTTATTAATAATATTACCTGGAGAGGCATCACAAGCAAGAAATCAAGAATAGAGAGCACAGTAATATACAGTGGGGAAGAGGGACAGTAGAATAAGGTGGTAGATGAAATGGGATAGGTTTAGGAGGCCCAGGGTACAGGAGAGTGTAAGAAGGGGGATAGCTACCAATAAAGACCTCTTGAAAAAGTTACATGGAAACCTACTACTTTAGCATCTTTCTAAAAGCATATATACACATAAAAAAATTTAAATAAATTTACCCTATAACTAGGTATAAATTCCCTATTAGATACAAGAGGCTGACAATTAAGAGTCTTAGTGTCTGGAATGCATTATTTTTATTGTTGGCCAGTGAATCTATCACAGGCTATATTGTCAAAGGTTTTAGTGACCCTTGAAAACATGACAGTAAGACCCCATTACTGAAGACTGGAGGCTTCATCCTTCCTGGAGAGCTTTAATGGCTCTAGAAGGTGCTATGCACAGCACAGGAATAGAACATTAATAGCCGCTGTCACCCTGTTGTGAAGCCTGAGGACCATAGCAGTGATGTGCCCACTTGTGAAATGATAGAATGGATTTTACGGGAGTAACCAGACTCTGATTGTATTTAAGACTTGCTCCACAAGACCGAACCCACGCCTGGCATTGTTTTTATCTGAGCCACAAACCTGTGACCCGACATGTCTTGAGCCCTAAGAGAGAACTCAGTACTCTTATTCCAATAAAATATGTAGTGTTAACTGTCTACCAATGACATATTGCTATATATTGACTAGTGTATCTTGCAAACCTCATTAGAGAAGCTCCTCCATTTTGCATAAGACAATTGTTAACACAGAAACCCTCATGGGTCAACATGCAGAGCCTAAGAGACTAAGGGATCCTCAGTCCTAAATGGCACATTTTTATACCACAGGTACTCTTCTTCAAGCTCGGAGTTCACTGCAGAAGGAGGGGTGGAAAGATGCTAAGAGCTGGGTGATTATAAGGAAAGAATAACATCTGGACACAGTGGGGCAGTGGCACACCCAGGTGACACACCCAGGTGAGAGCACACACAAGAACTGGGCAAGTTCAAGCCAGACAGAATCAAAGCATGGATAAGGGAAGCAGACATGGAATCCTACCTCTAGGTGACAGAAGATAGAGAGTCAGTTATCTCCTTCCCCCCTAAAATGTTATGTCTATCACATGCTTTCAGATACATTTCTATCAGTTATTCCTCAACAAAAAGCCCACAAGCTCAGAATAGTTTGTGAAATCCTATTTTAAAATACAATTTTTTTTTTTTTTTTTTACTTTTTGAGATTATAGTGTAATTTCAGCATCTCCTCTTCCTCACAGTTTTCCTTAAAGGTGCATCCCCAGGTAGGTTGACCATGTTTCAGCAGAAGACTCCACTCCCGGTAAAGGGCAGCATGAATTGGAACTGATGGGCTTTAAGCAACAAAGAAGATAGAGAGTTGGGTGAGTCAGGGAGGGGTGTATACTTGGGAGGATTGATCAAATGTGTTGCATGACAATCTCAAAGAATAAAAACGAAGTGTATTATATTCACCGATTGCTTCTCATCCCCAAGTGAGATGGAATAATGTAAGCGATAACATGAAAATGTATCAAGGCAGAAGAAAAGGAGCCTAAGACTTCTCTCACATCATGCATGATCCCATTGATAGAATTGTCAGAACAGTCAAAACTAATTAAAGTGCTAGGGATCAGGTCAGCGGTTGGTGCAGCGGGGTAATTGCCTGGGAAAGGATATATAGAGAAGCTTTCTGGAAGAATGGAAATAGTTCCTGTCCTGCCAGAGATGTGGATCCTCTAGGACACACTATTCAACAAAACCGATTCAGTTGTATATGCATAGCCTATGTAGGCACACGTCAACTACATGGAAACTATGACTATAGAAAAAAGAGGTACTTGAATTTTAATGACATGTTTTAAAAGGGGTAAAGTTATAGAGGCAGTAGCCAATTAAAGAAATTTTTAAAAATTAAAGTAAATATAGCAGTGTCATGCAAAACAATGGAAAATACGAGTCTGCAAAATGAACGATTCAGTAATGCCATGCAAAATTAATAGAAATGAGCTCACACCTAGGTACACTGGGACAAAGATCTTTGCTTTGATAATGTCCAGATAAAACAAAAGCATTTTGGAAGTTGAGCAAGTCCCTACGAGAACACTTCTATGGACAATCTCAGATTATTCTGAATTCAAGGCAAAAGGCCAAGCCAGATATAGTAGGCTCATGTGTGTTATACCAGCTCTTAGGAGGCTCAAGTGAGTGTGAGGCCAAGTAGAATAGTGAGGGAGACCTTGTTAAAAAAGTGAAGACAGATGAAAAGACCAACATTCTATAGCCAGCCAGTCACACAGGTTGCTTTTTACACTTAACATAAGCAGTAACTCATTCCAAGCTAATCAATAAGATGAAAAACACTTTTGACCACTCATGCTTTGGTTGTTCCAAGTTGTTCTTTAGCTGTCTAAGAAAAAACTAAAATTAATAAAGTAAGATGCAGAACTTGAGCAAACACACAATTATACAGGCACATCCAAAATTAATACATTGTTTGATCACTATAATAACTTATAAACTCCAAGTCATTGACAGTTGCCCAAAAATGAAAATTTAAAATGCTCTTTTAAATATTGAGAAGGGGATTGAAAATGGATTAAAATTCTGATCCTTGATGAAATGATTTAATGATACCATTTCATCCAGAAGTGGGTTGGGGAAACCTATAAGCATCATTCATGTTGACAAGCATGGGATAGACATGGGATACTTTGTATACTTAACAGTAGCTATTCACGGAAACAAGAAGAGTATAATCACCAAAACAGAGGCCATGGATGTAGCAAAGTACACATGAAAAGGGAAAGACTGGGACACAAATAAAAAGAAGTGAATCAAGTTTACATAATTTTGGCTGTCATAACTGACCCAGAATGACAGAAAACAAGTCTCTGATAAAGTACATTCAAGAAACAGTGGTTAATGTCAGTCAAGAAACAGTGGTTAATGTCAGTCAAGAAACAGTGGTTAATGTCAGTCAAGGTAGTTTCTTTACTTCAAAGCTCAGACTCAAGACAGATTAATATCTCCAAAACATTAAAAATGCCCCACCAGAAACATTCTTATTGAAGTTTACATTAGAAAAGAAAGTCACTATTATTATTATAAAACTTTATTGTTAATATTTAATATTTAGATCCATAATCTAAATACCAGATTAAAAATTAGACTCAATAATTAGACTGAGAAAATCATTATTTACAGATATCATAAAGTAATTTCTTAAGATGAGACATAATTTATGACCAGTGGTTAGCTAGGAAGTAAATATGTATAAATTAATGTAGATATATATTATTATATACATGCTTTATATCTATATATAATATATAATTTAACATATTATTATATTATATCATATTATATTATAATTATCATATATAATTATTATATATAATATATAATCAATTATACACAATTAATAATTACAATATAATTATAACAATAATTAATTATAATTATATAATAATATATAATTAATAATATACATAACTATAAATATATGATTAATTATATATAAATTACATATAAAGATACAATCAATTAATTGATAACATATAATTAATAATATATAATTATATATAATAATTATATAATTATTATGTGTATATAATTATATTATATTACATTATTATATTATAATAATACATTATATATAATATATATATTATATCTTAATATTATATATATATAATATATATATCATCGCAGTACCAGAGAGAAGATGTGGAATTAATCTATAATGAAATATTAACATTAAAAATCCATAAAATGTTCCAACAAGACTATGCAGGAACTATAAAAATAAAATGATAAAGCTTTCAAAAGAAATGCAAAAGAAGGTTCTTGTAAACAGAAAGATGTTCACTGTTTCCTGATAGACTGACTAGATATTTAAATTAGTTTTTATAACTAATCTGTAGGTTTAACACACATCCAATCAAGTACTTCATGTGAGATTTTATATATTTATGTATGTATGGCTGTTTATCTATCTATCTATCTATGCATACAAATATAAATGCAATAGTCAACATGAACATATGCACATGCTTTTCTAAGTTTCCAAACCCATGTCAGAATGCACCTGCAAGAGGATACTATCAAGAAAAAGATCATCAAATTTGCAAGTAAATTTTTTAACAAGAAAGAAAAACATCGCATCTTGAGTAAGTTATAAATGTTTTTCTGGGTGAATGGCATAATCAGTGATGCTGTTTTTTTTTTTTTTTTTGGTTTTTTTGGTTTTTGTTTTTTAAATAACCCATAATGCTAGTACAAGAACCCACTCAATTTTAAACCCACGTAGAAATCCATCCTTCTGATCATTCCCTGATTTCAGAGACATAGTTTGTCAAAAGTTGGAAAGCTAACATTTCTATTCTTACATAAAATTGCCTTCTTCCTTCTCCTGAAAGTACAAATAAAAGCAAACAGTCATGAGAAAGCAAAGGTTAAAGACTATTCTGAGGCAAAATGTGTAGGAAGGTAGCCTAAGACAGAAACAAAGACAAAAGCCAGAAACTCGGTTTCAAAGATCAAAAGAGCACTCAGCACATGCTGTTCAGAATTGGCCCATTTTGGAGGACACAGAGACTTCAGATGTTTAGATAGAATGGGTCATAAACATCAAGGAAGATCATATCTACAGACTTCCTAAGCAAAGTATAGTTAAGCCTCTTTCCTCCCTGTCCTCTGAAATAGGTGCCAGAGATACCAAAATATTTATACTCTCTGGGGAGTCAAATGGTGCATGTGGTACACCATTCATTTTTGCATGATCCCAAAGGAACCATGTCAACTGCACAGTGGTCCAATGGGCTTATATCACTTCAAAATCTATATTGCTGCTGCTGCTTCTCCTCCCCCAGATGCCAGTCTTGCCATCTATCTTCCTTACTAATATCCTTCTCATAGTTAGTTCATAGGAATTCAATCTCAATCACAAAATATTATCCAGAGCAATGTGAAGGGGTTCTTCAAGTATCTAGTAACTGGTTCATGTTATGCCTCTCCTGTACACACACTACAGGCTTCCTGTGTAGCTTTAGGGCTTCCGTGTCCAGATAGTACCTTCATTCTCAAGATTCTTTCAATATTGATTTCATCTTGGGTCAGCCATACCGATTCTTCCATCCCACATACGTGCAAGCTCTCTCTACTTTAGTGACCCTGAAAGTGCTTTTCCTGTAACTACACAAATTCTTTCCTTTTTCTTTGGGGGGGGGGACTTAGGTCTGTCTTCGCTGGTTTAGGTTTGCGCTCTGAGATAATAATATACTATGCTTGCGTTGTCCTAATCACACTTAATAATGTACTTAATTTGCATGCCTCTGTGTGTGTGTGTGTGTGTGTGTGTGTGTGTGTGTGTGTGTGTCAGGGTGGGGCTTGCATACTCTAGGCAAGTTCCCTACAATAAATAGAGTTACATCCTTATCCAGGGAGAGTGTTTGATTGACGTTTGTTTCCTTACTATTTCATAAACTCTGTATAAATTGAGACCCCTCAGCTCATTAGTATTTCTCCAGTACCTGGGACAGTTTCTACAAGTGGGATTAATGTTTGATTTATTCATTTCACAGGATATTTCCCAATGATGACTACGATATGCTATAATTTTGAAATTCTGCACAAGACTTTCAATGAAAGAATAATTCCTTCCATAACCCAGTCCGGTTCATGCAGGTTAACTTTTCTCACTGGATCAGGAGGGCAGGGGAAAGAAATCAGTGCAAAGTAAAATTTCCCAGATCTGGATAACAGAGTTATTTGGTCCATTATGTTAAAATATGTCCTAGATTTCCTCATCACACAGAAGGAATGTGGTTTGTGTAAACTCTCCGCATGCAATTTGACAGAGACCAACTATAAGCAGAGATCTTTACTCTCAATTAATACATGATCATTAGTCGTCAAAGGAGGATGTTACTTTTATTCTGACTCTTCTTGACACTCTAGAAAGCTGTGGCCACAACTGAAATTTAAAGGAATTATCAACAGAGCTAGCACGGAACATTTTTTACAAGAGACAATGCCTTTTTTCATGTAGCTCATTTTGCATCTTCAAATTTCTTTTGTGCTTTCTCAATTTCTACCCCATTTTCACAGTTCTGACTCTCCTTTTTGTTGTTTAATGTTCTCAAAAGGTTCTGTCCATTAGTAGGAAGAGTTGGTATGAGCAACCTGGATCACAGTGTTCTAGAATAGTTGTTACAATTCAAGAACTTAAAAAGTCTAATGTGACCCAGTGATAGAGGCATAGAGATGAGCAAGTATGGTTATGTAAGGACAAATCAGAAAGATTAGAACTATTCCATATGTAAAGAAACAGCTATCATAAGATGTGTCTGATATACAGATAGAAAAGTTCAGGTTAAATAAATCATTTTCCAGTACTACAATGATGTAAAGCCTCTTAAAATCAGAGTTATGAAAATGAAAGAGGATCTGTTATACAATTCAGCAGAGTTAACTTAAAATACTTGCTATGTCAAGGTATGTTTGTTATTGATTACAAAAGTAATAGAGCAAACAAAACTTCTAAAAATCCATATGTGACAAAAGATTCATGATCTGTTAATCTTGATTAAATACAAATAGATTAAACAAATATTTAGGTAAGGTCATTTATGGTAGAAATGTATTCAATGATTATAGACTAAATATTAATAGATTAGACTTAATTTTGAATCAATAAGTCAAGCTATGAATTCAGATAGATACTTGGGATTCGGAGAATTTTAAACAATCTACAGCAATCTTGCTCTGCTTATTATTTTTGAGAAAAGAGCCACTCACAATCACTTATGCACTGTCCACGGTTATTTTTGCACAGAAGGGGCAGAATTGAGCAATCAAGGCCATGTAGCCTACAAAGTCTAAAATACAATTATTTTTGTTTTCTAACAAAATATAACAACTCCAGTCTAGGACAGATAAAGAGCGCTCTTAATCTTTTATGTCCGTGCTAAGCAGGATGAAAGAAATTCTCTAGATATCACCTCTTGGTAGATGCAGAATGTTGGCCAGAGGAGTAATTATGAATAATCTTATGAAGACAGTCTCACTTGCTAGTCCTCTTGTCTTTACAGATTTGGTAGTGAAGTTAATGATGCTTCTTGAAGTTCAGTGTGACAAGCAAGTCAGCAAGTTTTCTGGCTTGCTTTGGCTCTTTCCACTTCTGGGTTTCCCATCTAAACATAACCATTGAATTATTGAGGAATGAAACTCATACAAAGAAACATCATAGAATAAGATGGAATTAGAATACAGGACTTCTGGCGTCTAGATCAACACTCCATACTTTCTTACTCTAGAAATGCTTTATCCACCAATAATTAAAAACCAGCCTTCAGAAATGATGAGCTCCTTCAGTTGGTATGAGATTTTTCACAGTAAAACTCATTGGCACAGGATTAATTTGTACACATTTTTGATAATCTCAATCATTGCACTGCCCAAATGGATACATAGGAAAAGGATTTAAGAAACCACTACACTCTTGTGGCATTCTTGTTCCTAATATACACAATGGGGCATGTATTCTCAAGGAAGATTTGCTCATGGAAGAATTCTAAGAATCTTTGTCTAGTAATGTTCAGAGTATAGAGGCCATCATTATAGGACAAGAGGGGACAAGCTACTTTCTAACCTTACCTGGTTCATCATTCACAGATTGATAATCAATTAGAAGGCAGAGAGGTGTGCATTTGAGATTAAAACTACTATAATACCTTCATGCTTTCTAAGACACCAAATCCCTTAGATTTAAATTTCCTGTCAAGATTGATGAGACAAAAGCCATGACAGTGTCTAGGGGTATAAGTTGGGATTAGAGTATTTGTCTACCACACACAAGGTCTTCTTGGATTTGATCCACTGACACTGGAAAGAAGAAAAAAGAAAAACAAAACACAGTAGCAGTATGAGACTCCTTTGGGATTTAGTCTTTACTGCCATCAGTAATAGCCAGTGTCACCCTTCCGTGCTCAGTGTGTGCTTGCTATTTACTGGATACGTTCACTTGCTGCCTACTTATACTGAGGAAAGATTCTTAGAGAAGCTTGATGCTTGACAACTGAATAACATCTTTGCTACTTGCATAATCAGAGCTATCGATCACATTATACAGTAATGGCACTCCATTAGAAGTCCTTTGCTTCTAAAGGAAAGCAAGTTGAAAAGGGTTCAGTCGAGGCAACTTTGCTGAGATGGTGTCCATGAACCACTACGGTGATGGAAAGTTGTTTTACATGTGAACATGCGTTTGCTACATACAGCCTTACGTCGTTTATCTATGTGGTGAGAATGCACAAGTCCATCTTTGAGTTGATGACTACCTAAGTCTACGTGTAAAGTACTATCTAAAAGAAACTCATAGCACTGCAGGTTATTACTCAGGCTTATGCATTTGATGCCAAAGCCTTCAGTATGGTCGTTGAGTCCCAGTGCAAAAATACCTAACTCTTACTAGTGCTGCTACTGTCTATATTTTTAATTTCTTGTAGCTTTTTGCTACTAGATTCTTGCCACATACTTTTTCCACAAATAAAAGTTTATTTTATTTTATTTTATTTTATTTTTAATTTCAATGATCACAACAATGTTTAAGGAATTACACACGAACCGAACCAAAGATAAACCACAGCGACCAGCACCTAAACGTGTTTCTTTTTGTGTGGCCACCTTCAGCTTGTGGTATATACACCATGCACATCTGAGGGCCCCTCCAAGCAGCCAGAGGAATCCAAGTTTCTCTCTTCGTAGTCATTTGGCCTTCTGGATGGTTTAGTGAGTCACAAACCCCATATCATTCCATCTCTCACCGAGGGAAACAGTTCTGCTTTGTTGGGTTATAGGTTAGTTTTCAGTTCCCACTGCCCCAGGCTCAGTTTCCATAAGCTCAGCCTTGCCTTTGGCCACTCAGGCCTTTGTCCAGTCTAAGACCAGTCTAACAGGCTCTCCCACTCCAGTGGCCAGCTTTGCTTTCACCAGCCATGAGCTTTTCCCAGCCTTCTCGACTATGCCTGTTGCCAGTGGTGCTGTTGTATTTCTGAGATTTTACAGTTGCCTTGGCTTTACCAGAGGAAGAACAGGTGCTTCTGCCTTCAATTTTCTGGGAATTATACGATGCCTAATGAGCTCTGATTTGCCTGCTGGAATCAAATGTAGGGCAAATGGAGATGTTATACTGAGGTAATCTTCTAGCCCATCTCTCCTGAAGAGTTTTCCTGAACAGTTATCAGATTTGGACTCTAAAGATTCATAATGAGGCTCTCCAGATAAATATTTAGCAAGAACAATGGCCTTGAAAGTGTGCCACCAGTGGCTCAGTGGACAAAGCACCGAACCAACAAACTACTGGCCACGGCACCATTTCAGGGTCTTTCTTCAAATGTACAGCAAACAGCTAAAACTATTGGGGCTCTCACGGAGCCACCAATAACAGAAAAGTAAGATTGGAGATTTCAGCACCCTCAAAATTGTTCTGGTATGCAAGTGTAGGCTTGTTCTCTTTTTACAAATGATGAGCCCAAGGTTCCAAGGAAATTTAGAAACATTTCCATAAGTCACTAACGTGTTCCATAACGTCATCCCTTAAAATTTATTGCTGCTAAAGATATGCCTGATTCTAGCCAATGGTCTCTCTTGCAATTGCACAAAGGACTCTATCGTTCACAACCAGTTCTGCGTCCTTAGAAAAGCCTAAGTCTATGGTGGTCAGAATTAGCAATAAAGGTTCTGACATTGAGGGCTTACTTTTTAAAACTTAGCTGGATCCCAAGAAGACTTTATCACAACTGTATTTAATAGGGTCAGCTGAGAAGCAACTGCAGGGGATGATGGGAATTTTCACTTATTCTAACATGTCCTCCTGCCCTCCCCATAACTGCTAGAAAATCCTCCCCTACCCTATTTTAGGTAGTTTCCCTGTAGTGTATATGAAAACTCCAGGAGAATTTCTTTCTTGACCTATTTGGTTTATAGGTTTTTTTTGGGGGGGGGGCATTTTTAGGAACATTCAGTTCAGAAGTGGAGCACTTTAAAGAGGAATGAAGACAATTGTGAGGAACCCTAATCAAAGAGGACTTAGGAGCATCTGGGGCCTGTCACAGTGGGGTGAATAGAAGAAAAAAGAAATTCTTTTTAGACTAGAGAATGTTAATAGCAGAGAGAGGTTGGGATAAACAGGTAAATTCATCCCTCAGGCTTTGTATAAAACCCAAAGCAATTCTTACAGAAGATATGCATATAATCAACTGGTCATTAGTGTTTGACAGCCATGTACAACTTGGGATGGAGGTCAACAGGAAAGACAGTTTTCTGCATTAGAATTTTAGACTCTAGACCTATACTGTCAATTTTCATCTCTTCCAGTCACAGGGACAGCTATTGGCTTCCTAGTTGTCTGGGACTTGTGGTAGTTTGCAATGTTTATTAAGTTGTACCCTTAATGAGCATTGGAACTCTAAGGAAATGGTGGGTTCTCAGACAGTGCATAAAGGAGAAACCATGACAATCTTGCTCTTGGGTATCTTAAAATGTCGTTGTGCCAGCTAAGGAGCATATGATTGACATAAAGTCATAGATAAAGATAATGAGACTGCGCTACAAATGCAAACAAAACAATTTAGGATTTCCCTTCAGGGCAGAGTTTACCTTCTTTAATCCTTCTTCCATTTATGAACAAGTAGGTAATTTCAATGACTGATTTTTCAACTCTACTCAGTATTCTGCATCTAAGATCCATGTGGTACTTTTCTACTGTAGTATTTCAACATATGTGATGCCCAAGGCTCACAATGACAAGGACATCTACTGCTAGCCCTCTGAAAATGGATTCATATACCAGTTTAAAAACCAAAAGGGAATATAAATAATAATAATTTGAGGTCTCTGAATATGATTGAGTCTTAGCAGGTTTAGATCCGAGGACTCAACAAATCCTACTGGAATTTTTGTAGACATACTGTTGATAGATCATGGCCACCAAGGCAGAGGTGGGCTTCCCATTTTGTTTCATTACTTCCACTGTACTTCTTTGAAAATACTTCAGTTGATCCTCAAATAACCACACTAAATAATATATTTACATTTAGAAGGGAAATTCCAGCACAGTGATGAGTTAGTACTGGTAGTAGTTAGTGTCAACCATGGGCTTTAGCTTCATGGAGTTATAATATCTTGGAAGTGGGATGACTGAAAAGAGGATTTTATTCATATTCTCACACATGAATTTTTGAAATTTTTGCAAAGGCTGGAAAGTAAGAATTAAAGACAATTTTATGCATTTTTTTTGCCCCATTAGTTTAAGCCAGGAGCAAAACTAAAAATTTAAAAGTCACAGGTAAGAACACTGGTATGATGTCTAGGAAGTCATCTGGAAGGTCAAATCAGAAGTTACTAAAAGAGACACCAGACACATCCCGTCAAAGGCTGAATAAGGTGATAGAATTAATTCTGTGAACCTCTGATAGCTGTCATGTTGCTCTGATCCCTGAATGACTTGGTGTTACCTGAGGGCATAGCTACACTTGATATACAAAGTGTTCCAATAAAGAAAGAACTTCCTGACTTTAAGTTGAATTTGTTTTTAAATTAAGGCTTTTGTAGTATTTTGGAGAATATTCAAATATTTGAAATGGCTTTTAACATTTAATTAATTGATTCTGCCAGGGAAACCTTCAAAACTTAATGAAAAACATACTTTCCTTTTTCTTTTGCAGTTTTGAATCTGGGAATTAATTAAATTAGGAGAAATATGTGATATGTGTTATATGACATTTTAATAACACTTTTATTGAAAAATCAAACAAACAGATGAATGACTTGATTAACATTCACACTCCCAGTAATGCCTATCAGTCTCTATTAAAAATTACCCTATGGCAGTTACAGCAGAAGAAAAGATTGTTATCACTTTTTAATTGAAATATTTATCGAGTTTAAACTTACAGCATCATGAGTCATCACAGTTACTACCTTACAGTCACTGCTGAGGAGTTTATTATGTAGACTAAAGAGATCTTAATTGATTTTTTTGTATAACCCTCAGTTCTACAAATCCACCCTTATTATCATCACCAGGAGGAGGGAAAGGTCTGCTGCTTTCATGCCATTTATTGGGAAGTCAGGTCCCCTGAGAGAAGAATTTACCAGCAGCAAATGTAGAGGGGAAGGTTAAGAACACAGAGGGAAACCATCATGGTCCCTGGGCTTGCTTTATGTCTCCTAATGAAACTCTGGAGGAAAACCTCCACTATTTTCAAAACAAATATTGTGATGACCACAAAATAATGACTTAGGTTGTTGTTGTTGTTTTAAGTTTTATGAGCCATAGGGAGTAACTAGACCACTTCGCATGGCTTATAGGTAATTTTTTTCTTTTCAGACCAAGGAAACCTGCCTGAGGTGGAAGGTGGGCACAGTGTAGGATGTCTGAGGGATGGGAAGGAGGAACTTGAGAATAAGAAGAGTATGTCGCAAGAGGCCCTTGGTGTTGGCAACTGTGTCCAGACCTAGGTAAAGGAATATGCTTCAAGGGACACAGCATAGTGGCTGAGACCCAGAGCTTCATAACCAGGTCCAGTGCAAAGCCTAGATTTGTCACTAGGCAGCTATGGGATCTTGGGCAAATGACTAAATGTCTTTTAGTATGTCTCATTTCCTCATCTGTAAAACCACATCAAGAATACCCAATTATCATAAGGATGAATGAGATGACTGAATTAATTAAAACATGGCATGCAAAGAACATTCAGATAGAAAGGACTCCTTAAGTACTTGCCATCTCAATGTTAGCATTTATATGGAAGCACTGACCAACTGCATACAACCACTGTCAAAATACTCAGAAAAAACAAACTGTCTGAACATGACCATTCCAGCACATACCAGAAACACTGTAATCAAAACCACAAACCCTATGAGATTGGTCTTGACACAGGATGGAATTTTGCCAGCCAGAAGGTAACAAGCAGCAGAGACTTCTCCTTGGATGGAATTTAGTTTCTTGTGGTTGAAGAAGAGAAGCCCCAAATTACTAGTGTTGCTAAGNAAACAAACTGTCTGAACATGACCATTCCAGCACATACCAGAAACACTGTAATCAAAACCACAAACCCTATGAGATTGGTCTTGACACAGGATGGAATTTTGCCAGCCAGAAGGTAACAAGCAGCAGAGACTTCTCCTTGGATGGAATTTAGTTTCTTGTGGTTGAAGAAGAGAAGCCCCAAATTACTAGTGTTGCTAAGTACTGCATGCTACTGGATCTAGTGCAATCCCAATGGTCCTAGTTGGGCTAGGGTGGGAACAGTTATATGAGACAAGGTTAGGTTTACTAGCACAGCCTGGACATTTTGAAGTTATGCTGTTCTGACTTCCAAAACTGTACACTCAATCTGACACCCCTCTTCTCTACCACTGCCACTTAACCCAACCTATTCTCTCAGTGGCTTGTATATCAACAGTCTATGGTCCCTTTGCATCTGGTTCACAGTCCATCACCACAGTGATGTTAAAATTATATTTTAAATCCATTCTTCCCCTGCCTGGAAATCTCCCAGTGATTCCTTCAGAGCAATTAATAATCCTAAGTCTGTCCCATGATCTCAGACACTGTTACTCTTTCCACACCTGTCTCAGCCCCATGGAGTCCACTCACATTAGCCTCTTTCTTTTGCTCATACAAGCCATACTCTTGATTTTCCCTCTTCCTGGAACCATCTTTCTCTCAGATTTTTAAGTGGTTTTCTTCTTGGCCTTGGTCTGATAATTAGAATACATATCCCAAGAGAGGGCAACTCATGCAGGCCTGTTTCAAGTGAAACTCCTAAGCCTCTAGTTCCTGTACTTCGTCTTCTTTTTCTTCTTAGCATTACCTTCTTTCATGATTTTTAAATGCGGGTCTATGTTATTTTATCACTGGAGTATAAATTCCCTCAAAATACCATTACTCCATCTCTAGCTCTAACCATGGGCCCCTGTCGAACCTGTCCAAATGGAGAGTGAGTGAGAAAAAAATGTCAGATGTTCCCACTCCTTCCTAAGCAACAGAGCTCTGTCCATCTGTCTCCCTGAAACCTCTTTAGCAGTGTCTGTGTTTTCTACTAATCTTGCAAGCTCAGAACCCCAGGGGACACGAGAACAGCTCATCATTCTTATATTTGCACTCTCCTGTCAAGTCTAATCTAAAGCCATAGATACTTGTTTACATTAACACAACTTCTGGAGAAGGGTTGGAGTCTCAGACTCAGCTAGGGTGTGGATAATTGGTCTTAGGATTATTCTCTGCATCCCAAAGTCTTGGATATAGAGGGTGATTTGAAATAGACTATTTCCAAACAAATTTTCATTTTTTTTCCCCTGCCTAGACTGTTGCAGGAAGTCTCTGAAAGTCCAGTGATTTTTTTTTTCCCCTCCCAGGTCTGAAACATCATTATACAACCTAGTTAGTTCTTTGCCAAATTAACTTGGTAAAACCTGTCCATGACAGTCTTTGGAAACTATCACTGTCATTGTACATTTAATAAGGGTGTGAGTATGCTAAGAATGGAACTAATTGACCTGATAATGACACGAAAGCAACTAAAGATGAACACAGCAATTGAGAAATTCAATACATGGGTAGCAGGCAAGCTCAACCTTTATATTTCCATCTCATAATTATTAACCTTCTGGCAATCTGGCTTTCAAATTATATATATAAGAACTTTTCATCATGAGGTCATTTGGGGTAACTCTGAGGTTGGAGTCTGCTTAGAAAGGGAGAAAACTTAATATTATGCTGAAAATCACATCCTGACAACTAAAAAGAAAATATTCCCACAAGTTTAATTGTAGAATAATGAAATCGCCACAGGAAGGGATGGTTTGGCTTTCTCAGTCATGTGACTTATAACAAGCAATAAAAGACACAGATACAAGCAATTAAGATTTGGGTGATTGCTGAGAAGCAATTCTCAGGAATGCATGTCATCCTCACGTGGAGAACTATAAATAAACACAGACTCTCAGGCCCCATTCCCAGAATCCTACTCAATGGGCCTACAAGTAACTTTTAAGGCTCCCAAGGTGATCTTCCTGTGCAATCAGTGTTGCGAACTACTGGGTTAGAGTTTGCTTTTTGCCAAAGCTAAAGCTTTTGGCATTTGTTCTTATGTAGTAATGGATCTGGAGATAGACAGAAAAAAAGAGAAGCATTTGAGGCTGATGTGAACTGACCTGCCTCCTTGCCTTAAAGAGTCCGCCATCCTTCTTGTGACAGGCTGGCCTTTTTCTAACATCCCTTAGAAGAAATGCCAGTCTCACCATTGGCAAAGGACTAACTCAAAAGATACTCTTTTTTAAAAAAGTGCAGCTTGAAGAATAAACAAACAGCCTGCGGAATGAGAGAAAAACTTTGCCAAGAGACTAATATCCAGAATTTAAACGTTCTGCAAAATTGAACACTATACACACATAAAATAAAGAACCCCCCATGACCTGCCAGCCAGCAAGGAGGCTAAAAACATTAGAAGACCATTCTCAAAAGAAGAAACGCAAATGGCTAATTTGTATTTTTAAAAAAAGTGTTTGATATCAGCCAGGCAGTAGTGGTGCACACCTTTAATCCCAGCACATGGGATGCAGAGGCAGGAGGATTTCTGAGTTCGAGGTCAGCCTGGTCTACAGAGTGAGTTCCAGGACAGCCAGGGCTATACAGAGAAACCCTGTCTCGAAAAAAAGAAGAAGAAGAAGAAGAAGAAGAAGAAGAAGAAGAAGAAGAAGAAGAAGAAGAAGAAGAAGAAGAAGAAGAAGAAGAAGAAGAAAGTGTTTGAGATCATTACCCAATTAGGGAAATGCAGACTAAAACTAATTTGTCCTGGGAATGGTGGAACATGCCTTTGATCTCAGTATTCACGAGGCAAGGCCAAGCAGGTCTTTGTGAGTTCAAGGCCAGCCAGGGCTACATAGTCAGACCCTGTCTCAAACAAACAAAACTACTTTTAGATAACATCTCATCATCTACCTTATGTCAGAATGTCTGTCTTCAAGAAGCTTAACAACAAATACCGTGCTGGGGAAAAAGAACTTGATTTAACTCTGTTAGGTGTGCAAATTGATTTGAAGATTTCTCAAAAAATTACAAATATAACTATCATGTGGCCCAACTATACTACCCCTGGCCATATACAAAAAGGTCTCCACATTCTTCAAAGAGAGAATTGCATATTCATATTTGTTCATGCTCTACTCACAAGAGGAAGGAAGTAGAACGAACCTAGGTGCCCGTTAGCAGATATATAAAGAGAATGTTCTGCCCATACACATTGGTATGGTTTGGATCTGGAAAAGAGTATATGAAACAAGATAAACCAAATTCAAAAGGGGAAAAAATAACCCACACATTCTCATTCGCACATTGATGCTACTTTGCAATATATTCATCTGTCTGTCTGTCCATCTTAGGCTTTATATATAGGTATAAATAGCATAAAGCCTAAGAGACTATGAAGAAGACCAAGAGAGCATACAAAGGGGTACTGAGGATGAGTTGGAGGAAGATCAATAGGACACACAGGAAATGAACGTAGATCACAGATTGGGGGGAATGTTCCAAAGGGTAGAAGGTGGGGGAGAAGGAGTTGGGAGGTATGTGGGGGGAGGAGACTATTCATAGTTTACTTGAAAATGCCCTAATTATATATAATGTACTGAATGAAAATTTTAAAAATAAAATAAAAATTGGGGTTGAGGAGATGGCTCAGTGGGTAAGATCATTTGCTGCTCTTGCAGAGGACATAGATTCAGTTCCTAGCATCCATGTGGCAATTTATAATTCCAGGGAATCCTAAGCCTTCTTCAAACCTCTTTGAGCACCAGGCAGGCATGTGGTACATGTATACACATTCAGCAATCATAAACACAAAGTGAAATAAACCAATCTAAAAATGTAAGAATAAATAAAATAAAAATGGAAGGTATAGTTATAGGAATGTGGGCTCTTTATTTCTATCCCTCTCCCATTTCTCTCTCTTTCTTTCATTTCTCTCTCTTCCTCTCTTTCTTGTATATGAAGGGGTTAATATCCTTTCAAGGAACACCAAGAGAGATCAGCAAGTTTGTGAGGCACTGGAGTCAGTAAGAATACAGCCAGAGTCCTCAATTCCAACAGCAAGAGTTTTGAATTATAAGTAGGCATGACCAAGTATCACTTGGGTAATGACTGNTCTCTCTTTCTTTCATTTCTCTCTCTTCCTCTCTTTCTTGTATATGAAGGGGTTAATATCCTTTCAAGGAACACCAAGAGAGATCAGCAAGTTTGTGAGGCACTGGAGTCAGTAAGAATACAGCCAGAGTCCTCAATTCCAACAGCAAGAGTTTTGAATTATAAGTAGGCATGACCAAGTATCACTTGGGTAATGACTGGAGCCTCGTGGGATATTGTCAGGCTGCCTTCTGGCAGCTGATAACCATAGTACCCCAGTGCTGCCAGCTTAAGGAGGTTTGTAATCTTTACCTACTGATGTGTTGCTAATACAAATTCATTCATGTAAAAAATGACACTGTTAGAAACAAAGACTTCTGTCACTAACACGAGGCTGCAGACTCACTTTGGGAACCTAACACAATATGGAGAATTCAGAAGCTAGGACTAGGACTCTAATCTCTGTCACCTCCGTCCCAGCCAACAGTATGGCCCAGGGCAAGTCATTAACATCCTTTTCCCTATTTGTAAAACTGGAGAAATGAAAAAAGCTATAGATTATTATAGAAAAACCACCTTGGATATTTGTGGGCATGGCAATAAAGGCCTTTGGAGTGACTGTGCACTTACTGGTGAATGGAAACAAGTAGGAGCTACCAATTGCCCACACTTCACCGGGATGGACTGTGTGGCACACACCCAAAACACACAAGGCACAGAAAGGGCCAGTCAAAATGAGGCTTTAGATGCATTATCCAAGAAGACAGAATCATAGCTGCTAACTGTTTGGAAGTCTATGTGGAAATGCACGGGTATTTCTATGAAGCAAAGACCGCATTCCTTATTTGTCCATTGTATGCCTTTGGAAGAATTTCCTTTATTTTGTACATTGATGGTATTCAAATTCTGACTTTACATTAGAACACCTTGGGGAGTTAAAAGCAAAATAAACCAACATAGAGCTGATAGCTAGATTCCAATTCTGGACTGAAAAAGAGAAGGCTGTAGAGACAGGGCTGAGGTGTTAGTTTTTACGCTTTCTGGGCAATTCTAGGATAACGTTCTGCCATGTGTGTCTCTGAATTAGACCTGATGCTTTTATCACATCAGCAAACATCCCATGCCTGCTTCCATTGCCCCACATGTTCATGTGTTTCCTTCTGTGATGTCTAATCTCATCCTCAACACACAACTTCCATCAGGAATGAACTATAGAATGTATATGTATCCTATCCTCCAGAATCCTTAAAGTCTAATTGCTTATGTCATGCATTAATCACCAGGGAATATGCTCTTACACTACTACTGTCCAATTATGCTCATGTTACATTTTCCATACTAGAGAATATATTCCCTATGTGTGTTAGTAATATAGAAAATAGTAGTATATATTATGTAATATATATTACAGTGATATATATAATAAATATGTGTGTATGTGTGTGTTGTAGACGTTGATTCACCGAAGTTTACTGAAGTTTTTTCAACTCAAATCAGCCATTTTCTAAACCGTTTTCCCCAGATTTAGTATTCCAGTGGAAAAGAACATTTGTGAACCAATGATATTATTTACATGTCCCCAAGAGCATTTTGTATTTTGCTCAGCTCTATTTACATAACGCAAACATTTCCTTGCTGGTAAGTGGTTACAGAATCTAGAAGAGCTCAGTCCATCAGTGATATAACCAGGATGGATATTTATAGCATATTTCTCCCTTTGGTGCCATTTTTATTTCAAGTCTAAACTTATTCTGGCATTTTTGGAAGAAAGAAAGTGAGCATAATACACTAACCAGCAAACGAGACAATCTTAGACCTTGGATGCTTGTTCTCCTAAGGCAGAGGCCACCTCCCATTCTAGCACCTCACTATCCCTTCCTTTGCAGTAAACAGAACTGCAGAAACAAATTATATCTTTCTTTCGGTGACATGCTCAAGTGTCATTTTAGCCTGGGAACAAAGAAACCAAAGGCAGACTTCTGTGACGATCCTGGAACTGGACTTCTAGAGACCCAGGCTGCTTCTTGTTCCAGCTGTTTTAATCAAGAGGCCAGTAAGAGAAGCACACTGGAGATGACCCAAGGATGAACATATGTGTGAAATCCTAGTGATCATGTCCTAGGCTTTCCAAAATGCTACAAGATACACATTATTTTAGGAAGCAATTTAAAGATAAAGCTATAAGTCCAGTTTTCAAATTATTATTATTTTTTAATGTTCCTCTGGTTATTGGATTTTGTGGAAGAGGTTCTTGAGATTTCCCTATACAAGGGTTTGTACCCTCGTGACAAATGTAGTCACAGAGTTAATTTCATCAAATCCAATACCAACAGGAAAGGATTAGCTTTAACTGTATCACCTGCACACCCTGAGCATTAGAAATGGGACAAGGGATTTTTTTTTTTACAAGTAACTGAATTTGAGGCAGACATAAGAAGAATGTTAGCCAAACCTAGAGAAATAAAGATATGTCCAGGAGAAAGTGGAAGGAGGATATTCTTATTATATCTTGGTCAAGTATGAGTTTTAAGTAGTGCTGTGTCAGGCAAATGTAAGTCATTAGGTAATGTAATTTAAAATTGCTATTAAGCCACATTAAAACAAATTAAAAGCTAGTAGGTAAATTTAATAAAATTTCCACCTAAACCAGTTTATATAAAGTTTATAATTTTAATACACAAACTAAGATTAGGAACAAATTTGCTTTTGTGTGTGTGTGTGTATGGGACGCTACGTGTTTGGAATTTAGAGTATTTGTTACAAGTCAAGCACCTTTCTCTAGGGATTAGCCTCATTTCAAGTACTCAAGAACCCCATGTGATTCTACAATCTCTGTGTTTTCTTCATAGAATTTATCAATATCTGGAGTGACTTTTAAGACAGATTTATTTATTGTCATCATTATTTACGTACATGCACTATGTATGCTTATGGGCATGTGAACCACAACATTTACTTTGCAGATAGAAGACAACTTTGTAGACTTGGTTCTTTCCTTCAACATTTGATGGGTTCCATTGATTACACTCGGGTCTCCTGGCTTTCATGACAGATGTCTTTACCCATGGGGCATGTCTCACCAGACCCTGAATGATCTCTATGTGTTTCTTCACCTACCTGTTAACTACCTCTGTTCCTTACTTAGAAGTTCCACAAAAGCTAGATTTCTGCTCCTTCTTCCCTTCTGTAACCACACACACAATAGAGCATAGCAGAATGGATGAATGGATGAATGAATGAATGAATCCTTAACACCGGAAGCAAATGTAAATAGTGTCTTGACACAAAAACTAGTAGAAAATAAAAATCCCACAGTTCTTTGAACTTGAATGAACTGCCCAGGAAGTGAGTGACAGCCAGCCAGCCTTGGCCTTATCTGCTCATACTGAATCTCACCTATCTGAAATTTACCAGCCGAGCTCGGGAAGAGTCAGGAAAAATGCTATCCACAAGTGGTTTCTGAATATGTACCACAAGAATAGTATCTTTTCACATCACTTAAAACCACCCACCACATGTGGTTGTCCCTGCCCTTGAAAACAATCCAAGTCCAGTTGGCATGATGTAATGTTCTGATATTGGGAAGGTTGGCAGTGTTTGATAATGGGGAATTAAATGGATGTCAAAGTCAGACAGACTAGGGCTCTTACCAAACTGTGGGTTGGGTAAATTAAGCAAATGCATGTAGTCCTCATTTTCCTCATCTGTAAAACTTTACATGATAACTCATACCTTCAGTGTTTCTATGAGAATCATTTGAGGCTCTGTATGGAAGGATTGGATATGCTCTGCTGTATTCAAAGGTTCAGTGGCGGGTATCAACATTACAATCTCTGCACGTAAGCACTCCAAAGAACACACAGATCATCAGTCTTTCCTACTCTGTGCACATGCAATTTCCTCATTTTTAAGGTTTGACATTTTCTTCTACTTGAACCCGAGAGGCCAGGGAGGTGGAGGAGACTCTAAGTCGAATTGAAATCTTAACTTGTACCAAGCAATGAAACATAGCAAAAGAGCCATTTATTTCGACAGAGACAACTTGTAGTATGTTTGGAGATAGATCTGGGGGACTTCTCTGGTTTCATACTCAATTGCTTATAGCTATAGGCAAAGATGGCTATTCTGTATTCAAAAATCATAGGCCAAAAAGGACTAGAAAGAAAGGCCGAGAATCCATGCCGATCTGAGAAGTGCTTTATTTGTTGCCAATACACAGAGTTCTGCTTGCCACAGCAAAGTTGAGAGAGTAAACTTGATCCTGCATTCTGAATCTCTCTCTCTCATCTTGGAGACTAATGAGCTGGTGTCACTCAATCTCCTGGTAATAAAAGCCCCATAGGATAGACAGTGAGCTGCTCTAAAGACCACGAGACCAGTGGGCACTTGCAACGTCACATTACCATTAATTAATGAGAACAGTTGATCACTGAACATGGGTATTTACTCAGCCACCATGCATAGAAGCAGAATTATTCCCCATCTTGCAGCCAGGAAAAGAGAGGCTCAGAGAGCTCCAGTGACTCGCTGAATTGTAGCTACAATTTGAAGCACAGCCTCGAGGGCTCCAATGCCTCCTGCTTTCTGCTGTACATCTCCTACGCTGTTGGCAGAAGACTCCAGTTACTGGAAGGTGTGAGACACTCTAGACCAGTGGTTCTCCAACCTTCCTAATGCTCTAGACCTTGGCTCTAGGCCTAACAAGCTATACAAAGTATATATGCCCCAAGTATCTAGCCACACTGTGTTTGGGGAGCAAACCAAGCTTTGTCTCCAACCAAGCCTTGGCCCTGTTCTCTGACTCCCAGCCAGTTGCCCTGAAGGGCATTGGTTTCTGTGGACACTGACCCTTCTCCCGCCCCCATAGGTTGCTTTTCAGAGCTGTTTGTGGACAGAAACCTCCAGGGTAGTGGTTATCACCCTGTGGGTTTCGACCTTGTTGGGCGAGGGGAGGGGTTAAACAACCCTTTCACAGGGGTCACCTAAGACCATCGGAAAACACAGATATTTGTGCTAAGATGTATAACAGTAGCAAAATTACAGTTATGAAGTAACAATGAAAATGATTTTATAGCTAGGGGTCACCACAACATGGGGAACTGTATTAAAGGGCCACAGCATTGGGAAGGTAGAGAACCACTGCTCTATGGTCCGCCATTAAGAGTTGAGAGGAGAGGTCAGGTAAGAAGCGCAAGGACTGATGAGCGATCTCTGTGTGGGCCCCTCTAGGAAGGCGAGCCATCTCTCAGAGCAGCGCATTTGCTTCAGACCCTCCCAGTCTACTCCCACATCCAGCACAGCCGCCAGCAAAAGCTTGGTGGGATGTGTCCTGATGCAGCATCCTCAAAGACAAGGGATTTTCAGGCATGGCCAACAAGGGGTGTCCTTACAAAATTCTTCATCTGTTCCTTAAGTACAGTTTCTACCCTGGGAAAATGACTCACAATCCATTCTCAAAAGGACCCCTACTTTGAGGAAAAAAAACCGCCACTGAAACAAAAAATCAAAATATTCTGGTTTCTGCTCTACTCAGCACCTCTGTTCCATTCAGCACTTGTAGCAAGAATGATCAATTTCCCTAAATGTACACACAGTAAACTGAGGCCAGGAGAAGGTGAATTCCCATGATTGTAGTGCCACGGGAGGCAGAGCTAGGATTGGTCAAGTCACTCTGGTAGGAAATCTTTCCCAGCCAATTCCATGAATGAAGATTAAAGGACGCTCCCACCCCCGTGACATTAATAACAGGTTGCAAACATTTTCAAGTTCGATCACAGAAAACCCCAAGTTGCTTATTATTAAGGAAACGTGGGTTGCTTCCCTATCACACAGGTAGAGGTCACTAACAGGATATTTTTCTACACAACTACAGTCCTTGCCTCCCCCTGCCTCAGCAGTAAGAGTCTGGGTTCCAGGAGGCTATCCCTCTGCTCCCTGATCCCGCGATCTTTGCTCCAGCAGAGTGTCCTTGCTTCTACCCCTAGGGCTTGAATTCCTAGCGCACTGCCCAGACACCACTTAGCTGCCTTAGGGAGTGGGGGTAGGAGCTCAGGTGACTCTCTCTCTTCACCTGGCACCCAGCTGTGCAGCCGGCAGGAGACTGCCCAAAGTTAGCTGCCACCACGTCTCCTGCCCGAGCCTGTTCAGCGTCCCCGCTATCTCACCAGCTTTTCATTTCGACACAAACCACCTGCAACCCCACCATCACACCACCGAAACTCATTCGCAAGGGCGCGCTTGCAGGGTATATTTTAAAACACACCGAGAGCAGTTGTAAAAGCTGTGGTGGGTGGCCAAGCCCCTTGGCATATATTTAGCTTCATCAAGGTTTGGCTTCAGGCACGCTCACAGCACAGGATGGGATTTCCTCGTGCCTGCGGGCTCTGGCTGCTAGCTGGCATTTCCCTAAGCTGTCCGCGCCTGCAGCCAACTGTTCCGCTCCCACTCGCTGCCTCGAACCCGCGGCCCTGGAGAGCGCCCGCCCGCACCACCCTTGGCCACGCGCAGCCTTGTCTGCCCTGGGTACTCACTTCTGCTGGAGAGAAAAGTCTGCCATACCAGGGGTTGAGCACTTCCTCCAAAGGACGCGAGCTTTATCAGTGACAGGTAAAGCTGTTTCCTGAGCCCCGTGTAAAATCCAGAATGCAGGAGAGGAGTGAGTGAGACAGAGCAGGAAGGCGGGGGAAAGCCCAGCCCAGAAGACCGGGCGTCTGGGGATTTTAGCCTCTGCTCTGCAGTCGCCAGACGCCCGCGTGTCTCTGAGAAGAAGCTCAACTCAGTGCACTTGTTCACTCTTTCTTCACTAGAGGAGGAGTCAGTGTTGCAACATGCATGTTCCTTGCTGGAGGCAAAACAGTGATTTTTCTCCAGCCTGCAAAAGGTCCAGAGCCTGCCAGTTTTACAAGGTGACGGAGATAGTTGGGGGAATCAGAATGCAGAGAAAAGGTGGACAAGGAAATGTCTGATTTCTCCCGGATCCGTTTCGCATGATCAGGGGACCTTCTTCCATCAAGACTGTACCAGCAAAGAGACAAAACAATAATAGAAATGCCCTTTAAGTCCTGTGACCTCAAAGATGGTATTTCTCCCAGGAGCCAAGATGAGTTTCGGTGTCAAATTTCTTTCCTTACTTCCCAGCAAGCAACACCCGAGCAGCCAGCCGCTTGACAATACTTGAGGGGGCTCTAAGGGATTTGAATCACACCTTCTCTGGGAAGGAGGAGGAGTCAGAGGAAAGTGGTCGAGAAAGAATAAGCAGGGACCCTTAAAGGACGCGTTTCTATCTTTCTTTTTTTTTCTTTCTTTTTTTTCCTTTTTTTTTTTTTTTTTTAACACAGCAGAACTTCCAGGGCTCTACTTTATGCTCAGCTACATCAAAATAGTACAGATACACCAACATCCACAGTAACCCACGAGTCGGCTCTTTTCCGCAAATGCAGAATGTATCTCCTCAAATAAACAGCACCATCTGAATGTTATTTTATTATGTTTTTGGTATTAACAAAACAACGCTTTTCCTCTTGCACCCCTCCCTATGTTCTCTTGAAAATAAACTATTAAAACAACAAATACCAATAGCTACTTGGCTCAAATAGTTATCTCTGAACAGGTAAGTGGGCAACGTTTGATGCCATTGATTAACACCGTGTCCCGTTGTTAGCTAAGTTAGAGGGCCATGATGGGTGGTTATTTTGAACAAGCTATTAAATTTTATTTTTTAATTAATGAAACATTGCCTTTTCTTCCTCTGATTTGATTGACACTTTACAATAACTGGCAAATCACATTCATCAATGGCTTTCTGCCACACTTCAGGAAACTACTGGACATCTCATGACGTTTAGGCAATTCTCTTGCATTAAAAGAGGCACTCACGTGTGTCCTGCACAAGATAAACCATGATCTACCCCTGGTTTTCAGAGTCTGTGGGCTGTGTATCTGCTCTGCACGGGTTGTGCAGGCTTCCGGTGGCTGAGGTGTACCACCGCTCACAATTACCTCCGAGAGTGTATAATACAATTCCCGTTCATTTTCAAAACTAACGAGTATCCTCTCCAGTGTCAGAACACAGACATGCTTAGTGGCCAGGTTACATCCCAATGAACCCATTGTTAAGTTTAAGATATTTTAAGAAAAAAAAAATGGAATAAAAACACCTGTTGAACATCATAGTCTAGCCTTGTCTTGCCTATCAGATATCTTAGAACTTGTATATTTGCCTGAATTTGGGGGAAATTATCTAACACAAAACTTAACAGGATGCTTGTGTAGGTAGATCATCCTATTATTAAAGTGTCCAAACCATCTTGAACCACCAGAGGTTGGTGATTATATTTCTGTGTGACCTTTGAAAGGCTGGGGGTTACTCAGTAAAGTGTAATTTTCCTTGACTATTCTAACAGATAATGAGAAGAGAAAGAGAGAATCACCTTTGGCAATGGAAAACTGTTCTTCGCTTTCCTTGTGGTTCCTAGATGTCTGCGTTCCTGCTCCACAGCAGAAGTAGGTTCCAGGACAGGGTAAGTGACTAATCCGCATGCTATTTGGAGAGAAGGTCATGGCTTTCTGCTTTGCTGTACAGCATATATCCTGTCCCCAAGCTACGGGCGTTCAGAGTCGTGGATTTCCCTGTGCTCCCCCAAGTGTTGCTGAGATGCTGAGGGAAGTCATCTGTGAGCCCAGCTTCCCTTCGCTCCATAGCTAGACGGTGACTCTCTCCTTCTGCACACACTGGAACCATCCACCCACTTCCCCGTGTTCTCCGTGTGCATAGATCTGTATCTGCCTCAGTGTGTGCCTGGTCTTGATGATTCATCCAGCTGTGTCTTGACTCTGTATCTGCTCACTGCCTCCAAGATCTCACTCCACAGGTTAAGGTAACACACTGGCAATGGTTTGGATACTGCTAGCTATTCATTTGGCTTGCAAGAGTTTCACTGAGTGTAAACCAGGCTCAGCAGGGGAATAGTTATAATGCTGATGGAGTCTGTAAAATGCCAACCAAGATAACAAAAACCTTACAGTCTTCAGGGTTTTCTTTCCTTGCCTGTTTTGTTTTGCCTTCCTGTTTCCTAGCCATGAGTTCCCTTCCACAGCTTTCTCACATCATTCCTGGCCTAGCTGGCACTTGGGATGATTCACAACTTAGGAAAGTGTCCCACATCCACAGCTTTCTTGACTTACTTTTCCTGGACTTGGCGATTTCTAGCCTTGGGTGCAGACCAGCAACACCCAAGGAGGAGCCAAATAACAATGCCTGCATGCCCAGTGATAAATTTCTAATCCAAGAGGTTCAGGGTGACTTTCCTAGTCTTACAAGAAAACCCGTCAACTGTACTGTTTCGGTCACTATCTGATTCTTCCTCTTCTGCCATGGCTACCCACAAGCTGCTCTCCAGGCAGGGTTACCTTGGCCTTTCCCCTGCTTTCTGTGAGCTCTCCTTTAGGAAGTTGCATTTCTACACTTCCCCATGTCTCCCTGCTATTCCAGGGTTTCTGGCACAGCCTCTCTCCTTTCTCGTTTACACAGGGGACACTTTTGTCTCTAGCCTTTCACTTTTACCAATTGAAGATAGCTTTCTTTTCTTTAATAAATAGGAAATGCTAGAAACATTACAACAGATACTGATACTGCTAACAAAACAAAATTACATCTATATTTGTAAAGTTAAAAAAAATTCTTCCAAATCACGTTCTTTCTTTCTTTCTTTCTTTCTTTCTTTCTTTCTTTCTTTCTTTCTCTCTCTCTCTCTCTCTCTCTCTCTCTCTCTCTCTCTCTCTCTCTCCTTCTTTCTTTCTAGTCCCATCTTGAAAGGAACACATCACTGAGACATGAACACATACCTGTCCCTTTTCAAATGTATACAGTTACTCATCTATTGGCACTTGCATATATTTTTATTAGGTTTTTTTTTTAAGATTTATTTTATTTATTATATGTAAGTACACTGTAGCTGTCTTCAGACAGTCCAGAAGAGGGCGCCAGATCTCGTTACGGATGGTTGTGAGCCACCATGTGGATGCTGGGATTTGAACTTAACACCTTCGGAAGAGCAGTCGGGTGCTCTTACCTGCTGAGCCATCTCACCAGCCCCTATTTTTATTAGTTTTTAAAAAATATTTATTTACTGTTCTCCTCCACCTCTCCTTCTCCTCTGAGAGGATGGTCCTCACCCTGGGTAATCCTTCATCCTTGCACACCAAGTCTCTGCAAAATTAGGCACATCTTCCTGCACTGAGGCCAGCCAAGGCAGCCATGTTGGGAAACCCATTTCACAACCAGGATACAGCTTATCCCTGTCAGGGGTAAGATCTACAATCCTTGGGTTTACTTCAAGATCAATGTATAGATGATATACACCCCATCGTCAACGGAGACAGGACGGAGACATAAGGGAAAAGAACCACCGAGGGTCCTCAGATCCAATCAACTGAAACAACTAAAAGAACACCTGAAGGATAGTGTACGTCCCGGAAGTTAGGAAGGGGGTTCTCTTCCATAAGCCTAATGTTTGGCTGTGGGTATCTGCATCTGTTTCAGTCACCTACCTGCTAGGTATAGCTTCTCAGAGGACAGTTACGTTGGAATTCTGTCTATAAGTGTAACAGTATCATTAATAGTGTTAGGGATTGGTTCTCAAACATGGGATGGGTCTCAAATTGGACCAGTTATTGGTTAACCATTCCTTCAGTCTCTGCTCCATCTTTGTCCCTGCATTTCTTTTAGATGAGATAAGTTTTAGGTTGACAGTTTTGTGGGTGGGTTGGTGTCCTTATCTTTCCACTGGAGGTCTTGCCTGGCTACAGGAGGTGGCCTCTTCAGGTTCCATGTTCCTTGGCTAAGGTTACTTTCACTGACTCCTGGAAGCATCCCCCATCCCAGGTCTCTGGGACTTCCTAGAGATACCCCGCATTTTCATTAGTGTTTGAAAATTAATTTATTTACTTACTTTACATCTAGATCACAGGGTCCCCTTCCTCCTCTCTTTCCAGTCCCTCTTTCTCCCCTTCCCTCTCCAATCCCTCCATCCTTCTCTCCTTTTTCCTCAGGAGAGGGGAGGCCTCCTATGGAGTTCAACCTGCCTTGGCATATCAAGTTACTTGCATATATTTTTAAACTAAAAAATACATTTATTTTCATGGCTTGTCCTTTTTGGTTCAAAAATATAAGAAAAAAAATTACTTTGTAATCTTTCTCTCCCCTCTTCTCCAATGTTATCCAAGTCTTAGGTGTGGGAGTTGCTTTATAGATGTGTTCCTTTGGAGTGGACCCCACAACTCTGCATTTGATTGGTTGTAGTATACTCTAATGGTCTCTGTCTCTGACAAGGAGAGGGTTCCTTAACAATAGCAGATGGCAATAGCAGAAAGCCCATGAAGCTAGGAATCTTGCTGAGAGACTTTTGTCTTCTAGTGATGTCCAAAGCTATACCCATGAAGTCTCACCAACATGGCTGCTTAAAAATGAATCAAACAAGAGCAGCAATAAACATGTTAACATGCACAGAGTTGGATGGGGAGCCCCGTTAAACCTCAGCCCTACACAATGAGCTACAGGCAACTCAAGGATGCTGAGAGTGGAGAAACAGTCTTCCCCAGAGAAGAGTACACCAACTGGTTATCCAATGCCAGATAAACAGTCCTGAAAACATACATACGCATCACATTAAACAGACTGAGCAGGTTGCATTTATGATATTCAGGAATGTATATGTACATATGTAACAACCTGTAGTGAAAGAAGAGACCGTGAACATAACAGAGAACAAGGAGGGGTATATGGGAGGGGTCTTTTTTGGGGGGGGGACAATGGAAAGGGAAAATGAAGAAATTCTATTATAGTCTCAAAACAATTAATAAAAGCTTTACACTCCCGGGGATTGAACTCAGAATGTACAAATGCTAGGCAAGCCCTCTACCACTGAACTGCAGCCCAGCTCCATGGTTCTTTCAAAGCTCAGTACAATCACCGGGTTGAGGTTGTTGCCTACAATTTTACTCCACTGTTTTGCAAGCTCGAAGACTACTCTAATTCCATCTTGTGTACACTAGTGTTTTGTGTACATATGTGAGTGCAGACCATGTGTGCCTGGTCCCTGAGAAGGCCAGGAGAGGGAGATGGATCCATTGTGTAAATGTTCCACATTTTCTGTATCCATTCCTCTGTTGAGGGACATCCGGGTTCTTTCCACCTTCTGGCTATTGTAAATAAGGCTGCTATGAACATAGTGGAGCATGTGTTCTTATTACCAGTTGGAACATTTTCTGGATATATGCCCAGGAGAGGTATTGCTGGATACTCAGGTAGTACTATGTCCAATATTCTGAGGAACCGCCAGACTGACTTCCATAGTGGTTGTACAAGCTTGCAATCCCACCAGCAATGGAGGACTGTTACTCTTTTCCACATGCTTGCCAGCATCTGCTGTCAACTGAATTTTTGATCTTAGCCATTCTGACTGGTATGAGGTAGAATCTCAAGGTTGTTTTGATTTGCATTCCCCTGATGATTAAGGACATTGAACATTTTTTATGCTTCTCAGCCATTCAGTATCCCTCAGTTGAGAATTCTTTGTTTAGCTCTGTACCCCATTTTTAATGGGGTTATTTGAATTTCGAGAAGTCCAGCTTCTTGAGCTCTTTGTATATATTGGATATTAGTCCCCTATCAGATTTAGGATTGGTAAAAATCCTTTCCCAATCTGTTGGTGGCATTTTTGTATTATTGACAGTGTCTTTTGCCTTACAGAAGCTTTGCAATTTTATAATGTCCCATTTGTCAATTCTTGATATTACAGCACAAGCCATTGCTGTTCTGTTTAGGAATTTTTCCCCTGTGTGCATATCTTCGAGGCTTTCCCCCACTTTCTCCTCTATAAGTTTCAGTGTCTCTGGTTTTATGTGGAGTTCTTTGATTCACTTAGAATTGAGCTTTGTACAAGGAGATAAAAATGGATTGATTTGCCACCTTCTACATGATAACTGCCAGTTGTGCCAGCACCATTTGTTGAAAAGGCTGACCTTTTTTCACTGGATGGTTTTAGCTCCCTTGTCAAAGATCAAGTGACCAAAGGTGTGTGGATTCATTTCTGGGTCTTCAATTCTATTCCATTGATCTATCTGTCTGTTGTTGCACCAGTACCTTGCAGTTTTTATCACAATTGTTCTGTAGTACAGCTTAATGTCAGACATGGTGATTCCCCTAGAGGTTCTTTTATTGTTGAGAATAGTTTTTGCTATCCTAGATTTTTTATTATTCCAGATGAATTTGCAAATTGCCCTTTCTATCTCAGTGAAGAATTGAGTTGGCATTTTGATGGGGATTGAGTTGAATCTGTAGATTGCTTTCGGCAGGATAGCCATTTTGACTATATTAATCTTGCCAATACATGAGCATGGGAGATCTTTCCATCTTCTAAGATCTTCACTTTCTTTCTTCAGAAACTTGAAGTTCTTCTCATACAGATCTTTTACTTCCTTAGTTAGAGTCACACCAAGGTATTTTATATTATTTGTGACTATTTTGAAGGGTGTTGTTTCCCTAATTTCTTGCTCAGCCTGTTTATCCTTTGTGTAGAGAAAGGCCATTGATTTGCTTGAGTTAATTATATATCCAGCTATTGCAATGAAGCTGTTTATCACGTTTAGGAGTTCTCTGGTGGAATTTTTGTGGTCACTTATATATACTATCCTATCATCTGCAAACAGTGATATTTTGACTTCTTCCTTTCTAATTTGTATCCCCTTGATTTCCTTTTGTTGTTGAATTGCTCTGGCTAGGACATCAACTAGTATATTGAATAGATAGGGAGAAAGTGGGCAGCTTTGTCTAGTCCCTGATTTTAGTGGGATTGCTTCCAGTATCTCTCCATTTAGTTTGATGTTGGCAACTGGTTTGCAGTATATTGCTTTTATTATATTTAGGTATGGTCCTTGAGTTCCTGATTTTTCCAAGACTTTTATCATGAAAGGGTGTTGGATTTCGTCAAATGCTTTCTCAGCATCTAATGAGATGATCATGTGGTTTTTGTCTTTGAGGTTTTTTATAAAGTGTATTACGTTGATGGATTTCCATGTATTAAACCATCCCTGCATTCCTGGGATGAAGCCTACTTGGCCGTGATGGATGATTGTTTTGATGTGTTCTTGGATTCTGTTTGTGAGTATTTTATTGAGTATTTTTGCATCGATATTCATGAGGGAAATTGGTCTGAAGTTCTCTTTGTTGGATCTTTGTGTGGTTTAGGTATCAGAATAATTGTGGCTTCACAGAATGAATTGGGTAGAGTACCTTCTGTTTCTATTTTGTGGAATAGTTTGAGGAGAGTTGGAATTAGGTCTTCTTTGAAGGTCTGATAGAACTCTGCACTAAACCCATCTGGTCCTGGACTTTTTTTTTGGTTAGGAGACTATTGATGACTGCTTCTATTTCTTTAGGGGAAATGGGACTATGTATTTCATTAATCTGATCCTGAGTTAACTTTGGTCCCTGGTATCTGTCTATAAAATTGTCTATTTCATCCAGGTTTTCCTGTTTAGTTGAGTATAGATTTTTGCAGTAGGATCTGATGATGTTTGGATTTCCTCAGGTTCTATTATTATGTCTCCTTTTTCATTTCTAATTTTGTTAATTAGAATATTGTCCCTGTGCCCTCTAATGAGTCTGGCTAAGGGTTTATCTATCTTGTTGATTTTCTCAAAGAACCAGCTCCTGGTTTGGTTGATTCTTTGAATAGTTCTTTTTGTTTCCACTTGGTTGATTTTAGCCTTGAGTTTGATTATTTCCTGCTCTCTACTCCTCTTGGGTGAATTTGCTTTTTTTAGTTCTAGAGCTTCTAGGTGTGTTGTCAGGCTGCTAGTTTATTCTCTCTCCAGTTTCTTTTTGGAGGCACTCAGGGCAATGAGTTTTCCTCTTAGGACTGCCTTCATTGTGTCCCATAAGTTTGGGTATGTTGTGGCTTCATTTTCATTAAACTCTAGAAAGTCTTTATTTTCTTTCTTTATTTTATCCTTGACCAAGAAATCATTGAGTAGAATGTTGTTCAGTTTCCACATGATTGTGGTCTTTCTATTATTTTTGTTGTTAATGAAGATCAGCCTTAGTCCATGGTGGTCAGAAAGGATGCATGGGATAATTTCAATATTTTTGTATCTGTGGAGGCCTGTTTTGTGACCAATTGTATGGTCTGTTTTTGAGCAGGTACCATGTGGTGCTGAGAAGAAGGTCTATCTTTTTGTTTTAGGATAAAATGTTCTGTAGATATCTATTAAATTTCTGTTAGTGTCTATGTGTCTATATTTATTTTCTGTTTCCAGGATCTGTCCATGGGTAAGTGTGGTGTTGAAGTCTACCACTATTATTGTGTGAAGTACAATGTGTGCTTTGAGCTTTACTACAGTTTCTTTAATGAATGTGGCTGCCCTTGTATTCAGAGCATAGATATTCAGAATTGAGAGTTCATCTTGGTTGCTTTTACCTTTGGTGAGTATGAAGTTTCCCTCCTTGTCTTTTTTGATAACTTTTTGTTGGAAGTCAGTTTTATTTGATATTATAATGGCTACTCCAGATTGCTTCTTCAGAACATTTGCTTGGATAATTGTTTTCCAGCCTTTCACTCTGAGGTAGTGTCTGTCTTTTTCCCTGAGGTGGGTTTCCTGTAAGCAGCAAAATGTTGGGTCCTGTTTGTGTAGCCAGTCTGATAGTATATGTCTTTTTATTGGTGAATTGAGTCCATTGATGTTAAGAGAAAGTAAATAAAAGTAATTGTTGCTTCCTGTTATTTTTGTTGTTAAATTTGGGATTCTGGTCTTGTGGCTGTCTTCTTTTAGTTTGTTGAAGGATTACTTTCTTCCTTTTTCTAGGGTGTAGTTTCCTTCCCTGTGTTGGTGTTTTCCTGTTATTATCCTTTGAAGGGCTGGATTCTTGGAAATATATTGTATGAATTTGGTTTTGTCATGGAAAACTTTGGATTCTCCATCTATGGTAATTGAGAATTTTGCTGGGTATAGCAGCCTGGGCTGGCATTTGTGTTCTCTTAGGGTCTGTATAACATCTCTCCAGGATCTTCTGGCTTCATAGTCTCTGGTGAGAAGTCTGCTGTAACTCTGATAGGCCTGCCTTTATAAGTTACTTGACCTTTTTCCCTTAGTGCTTTTCTATTCTGTCTTTATTTAGTGTGTTTTTTGTTCTGATTATTATGTCTGGAGGAATTTTTTTTCTGGTCCAGTCTATTTGGAATTTGGTAGGCTTCTTTTATGTTCATGGTTATCTCTTTCTTTAGGTTTGGGAAGTTTTCTTCTATAATTTTGTTGAAGATATTTGCCAGCCCTTTAAGTTGAAAATCTTCATTTTCATCTACCCTTATCATCCATAGGTTTGGTTTTCACATTGTGTCCTGGATTTCTTGGATTTTTTGAGTTAGGATCATTTTGCATTTTACATTTTCTTTGATTGTTGTGCCCATGTTCTCTATGGAATCTTCTGCACCTGAGATTCTCTCTTCGATCTCTTGAATTCTGATGGCTCCTGATTTCTTTCCTAGGGTTTCCTAGGTTTTCCTAGGGTTTCTATCACCAGAATTGTCTCCCTTTGGGTTTTCTTTATTGTTTCTACTTCCCTTTTTAGGTCTTGGATGGTTTTGTTCAATTCCATCACCTGTTTGGTTTTCTTTTCCTGTAATTCTTCAAGGGATTTTTGTGTTTCCTCTTTAAGGACTTCTACCTGTTTATCATTGTTTTCCTGTGATTCTTTAAGGGCTTCTACCTGTTTAGCAATGTTCTCCTGTATTTCTTTAAGTGAGTTATTAATGTCCTTCTTAAGGTCCTTTACCAGCATCATGAGATATGATTTTGAATCTGAATCTTGCTTTTTGGGTGTGTTGGGGTAACCAGGACTGGCTGAGGTGGGAGTGCTGGGTTCTGATGATGGTGAGTGATCTTAGTTTCTTTTTTTTTGGTTTTTCGAGACAGGGTTTCTCTGTATAGCCCTGGCTGTCCTGGAACTCACTTTGTAGACCAGGCTGGCCTCGAACTCAGAAATCTGCCTGCCTCTGCCTCCCAAGTGCTGGGATTAAAGGTGTGCGCCACCACGCTCGGCTGTGATCTTAGTTTCTGTTGGTAAGATTCTTACTTTTGCCTTTTACCATCTGGTAATCCCTGGAGTTAATTGTTATAGTTGTCTCTGGCTGGAGCTTGTTCCTTCTGTGATTCTGTTAGCCGTTGTCAGCTGTCCTGGGAGTCCAGCTCTCTTCTGAGTCTCAGTGGTCAGAGTACTCTCTTCAGGCAAGCTCTCCTCTTGCGGGGAGGGTGCACAGAGTTTTTGCCTTCAGACCTGCCTCCTGGCTGAAGATGAAGGCCCGAAACAGGGCCTGTCCCAAAAGATGGGTTGCCTCTGCAATCTGTGTGCTCACCTGCACAGACTGGTCTCGAAGAAACCCAAGATACAAGATGGCTCTCTCACCTGCTTCTACAGGCAGAGCCCTCCCAGGCGAACTCCTCTCCTCAGGCAGGGAAGGTGCCTGGATGTTTAGATCACAAAACTGGGTCTGTCCCAGAAGCTGTGTTTCTTCTGCAGTCTGCTCACTCACCCTTCACAGTCTGTGAGCTGACCTGAGCAGACTGCTCTCTGAAAGGTTAATTTTCTTTTGAATTTATGGTCAATGACCCAGTTTCTCTCTATTTTAAAGTTATTTAATTAATAAATTTATTTATTTATCTATTATTAATGCATATGAGTACACTGTAGCTGTCTTCAGACATATGAGAAGAGGCCATCAGATACTCATACAGATGGTTGTGAACCACCATGTGGTTGCTGAGAATTGAACTCAGGACCTCTGGAAGTGCATTCAGTGCTATTAACTGCTGAGCCATCTCTTCAGCTCTACTCTTTTTTTTTTTAATGTGAATTTTTCCATTGGTTTTTATAGTTACACATCATAAATTTCTATGTTCTCACATTTGCTGTAGACACTACTCTGTCACTTTGGGATGCATATTTATATGTATTGAATACCTTCTATATCAGTGTAACTATGACACCACTACATTTTAGTGGCCTGTACTGAAAGGATTCGATCAATCTTTTTGCAAATTTTCCTCATATGCTTATTATGGTTGTCTGAATGAGAATAGCTGCCCCACACAGGCTCATATATTTGAATGCTTCATCTCCAGGGAGTGGAACTAATTAAAAGTTGAAAGGATTAGAAGGAATAGGAAGTGTGGTCTTGTTGGGGGAAGTGTATCATCTGGGGGCAGGCTTTGAATTCTCCCTCCCTCCCTCCCTCCCTCCCNTCTTCCAGTAATTGTACTGTGACCTTTTCAGTCCAAAGTGTAGCCCTTGGACCAGTTTTAATACTACCACAGGAAAGCTCATTAGAAATATAGAATCAAACCCACCCTCAGCTGTTCAATCAGACAATTAAAGTCCATAATGGCAAAGTGAAGGCAGGAACAGCTGAGAGCTCAGACCACAGGAGGGAGGGAGGGAGGGAGGGAGGGAGGGAGGGAGGGAGGGAGGGAAAGAGAAAGAGAAACAGAGAGACAGAGAAGAACTGGAAATGCCAAGTTTCTTTTGAAACCTCACATCCTGCTCCCAGTGACACACACCTCCTCCAAGTCCCCACCTCCTAATCCTTCCCAAACAGTTCCATTAACTGAGGACCAAATATTCAAACATTTGAGTCTATGGGGGCCATTATCATCCTACCACAAGTGGTGACATTAATAAAGTAATATTAATAAAGATTCAGTATGATTTATATTCAGATGCTCATGCAAAGTTCTGGTTCCATAGTCTTCAGTTTCAGCTCTTAGTTTTATGATTTGTCATAGCTGAAAATTACTGCAGAACAAGTTTTACAGATATTTTCCCTCCATCCCTAGCAACACTTATTTGCTTTTTTCTAAAGCTCACATTCACTAGGGTTCACTCACTCACTGTAAGATTTACACATTGTAGTATGTAGTTCTAGAAGCTTTGAAAATATAAAATGTGCCATGACCCATGCAACTCTATGGATAATCTCATCTTCCTGGTCAACATGTTGCTCTTGCTCCTCTGCTATCACACTTCTTTACAGCCTCAGATGGCCATTTTTCTCCCTCTCAATGTCCCCTCCCTCCTACATTCTAGCTTGGGGATTATATACAAAGTACATTTTCATCCTGGTTTCTTTCACTTGCTTCATGTACTTAAATTTTCATTATTGAGGGGGCTGGAGAGATGGCTCAGAGGTTAATTGCACTGACTGCTCTTTCAGGGTCCTGAGTTCAATTCCCAGCAACCACATGGTGGCTCACAACCATCTGTAATGGGATCCAATGCTTTCTTCTGGTGTGTCTGAAGAAGGTAATAGTGTATTCACATACATAAAATAAATAAAAATCTTTTCATTATTGACAAAGTTCAGAGTATAAGCGTCCCTGCTGTGCTCAGCCATAAACTTTTGTATGTGACCACCTGCTCCACCTCCCACAGTTCAGGAATTGTCACAGAAGAGGGGATGGAAAGATTGTAAAAGCCAAAGGTGGGGAAGAAGACAACAGTAAAATAGTGTCTTCTGGACACAGCATAACCAGGGAATTCATAAACTTGCAATGGCTGTGGTTGCTGCACACTAGTCGACAAGTCACATGGATTGTGAGTCCCCAGCCTGAGCTGAAAGGATCTGTTGATAGCAGACAGCTGCTAGGGATGGGGAAGGATCAGCTATCTGTCTTTAGTAAGATTAAATTTTTTATTTGTTTATGTGAATGTCTGTTTACAGATGCCCACAGAGGCCAGAGGAGTACAGATCTCCTGGAGCTAGAGTCCCAGAGAGGTATGAACTGCCTAACATAGGTTCTGGGATTCAAACTCTGGTCCTGTGGAAGGGCAACGAGGGCTCTTAAGCACTGAGCCACCATCTCTCCATCTCTCAAGTGTTCTTCAGGCCATTTTCTGTAAGTCAGTCATGCTCTAAGGGCCTCACACCAGTGAGTATGTGCGCAGCATCAGGCTAGGCATCTTATAAAAATCAAGGGAAAAGAAGAAACGGAATTCAGAAGGGGTAAGAGGCTGGGGAGTCGATCTGTCAAGTGTGTTACTAGAAGAGTGTGAAGTGAATATAATCAAAATACATTGTCTATATATGGAATTCTCAAAAATTAATAAAATATTACATTTTTAAAACATTCAAATTTTGGTAAAATATATCTTTGTATAAGAAAAAGAACTACAGACAACATGTTTAAATCCAGAAGCTTTTACAGCTTTTTTTTTTTTTTTTTTTTGTGTGTGTGTGTGTGTGTGTGTGTGTGTGTGTGTGTGTGTGAAATAAACATAAAACCTCAGTATGGTTCCAAACAGTCTCATACTTACTTGATTGTGGCATGCTGGTAGCAGTCATATTTTATAAAACATATTTACAAAACATGTGGAAGAGAACATAAATGGCAAGCCAACAGGTAGACCCACTCTGGCAACCCCCTGAATTTGCTTAACTCCCCTGTATTCTGTTACAGCTTTTATAACTTGTGGTGTACTAATTTGACAACTTACATAACCCATTAATTTTCCTTAGGTGTGTGGGAAATCATTCATATACTATTATACTTTTTTTCCTTCTTTACATTGGATCATATTGTACAGATAGGCATCTGGCTCCCTCTTGAAGAGCTCTGCTTTATTGTCCTGATTGCTATAACTATACCTGGGGATCACACAAGTAGCCACTAAAATGCAGCTTCCATTCCCACAGTGGAACTACTATATTAGCTCAGAAGGGTTGCTCTGTTTTCCCTTTATAGGAGAGACTTATTTGAAGAAATATTACAACATATAAAAACTGCATATGCTTAGCTTCTGCTTTCACAGTGATAGATTTGACATAATAATAATAATAATAATAATAATAATAATAATAATAATAATTGTTTCTCCAGAAAATGCTAATATAAGAAGCCCAACATTTGATAGATGAACTCATTGAAAATACAAATGGTCCAGGGTCTTGTCAGTCCAAGTTTGTTTTGGAAATACCAGCATCACTTATGAGTTTGCTAATAAGGAGAAGACTTGGCCTCTCCAGAACTGGTTCAGAATCCAATTTTAACAAGATTTTTAGGTGATTCATTCATTCATACATATTCATATATATGTGTGGTGATGCTGTTTCAGCTAAAGATCCTAAACTTGGATATTTATAGTGAAAGTATCCTAAAGTCCCCACTGCTAACTGGGAATACATATTCATATTAGATGTTTTTATGGGTAGGATGGTATTGCAGTTTCTACTTTTTAGATTATAAAACTGCAATCCTCAAATGAATGGAAATACATGGTCAGGTAAATTTCTAATTGGGTTTGCATTGTATTAATTAGTGTTAATTGTTATATATTATATACATACATGTTAAATATACATTTTGTATAAATACACATTATCTATATGTTTTCTGTAGAGAACTTATTAAAATAAGTATCAGTTTGCATTTATTTGTGATAAGAGCACCTAACATAGGATCTTCCCTCTTTACAAAACTTTTACTACATTATTTTATACTTACATAAAGCACAGCACTGAAAGGCATGTCTCTAGAATGTATCCATATTACACAATGAACTTTCATATCTGTTGAATGAAATTTCCATTTATCTCCTTCCCCCATCCTCTGGTGGTATAAATCTAAATCACAGTGAATCAACTCAAAACTGTTATATGATTTCTATTTCCTTGATAACTGATCATGTCAAACATGTTCTGATTTATCTGCTGGGTATTGGATGTCTTCTTTGAAAAAAATGTTCATTATAGTCTTTTGATAATTACATTATTGTTTATCTTTTTCTCAGGCAATGTCTTTTTGGGTATCTCAGGCTGGCCTCAAATTCATGACCCTTTGTCTCAGTCTCCAGAGTGCTTAGAGTATAAGCATGTGGTATATCACACCTGGGTTTCTTTAACTATTTTTGGTCTAACTCTTACAAGTTTTGGGAGTTGCCTGTATTTTGGACATTGACACTTTCAGATAGTGGCTTTTAATTACTTTTTCCCACAGACTACTTTCTTATGTCCCTGAAGAACCTCATGCTACTGAAGCATACCATGCTGTGACACGTTGCTCAGTCACATCGTTCTGTTTTAATTCTTTTTAAATATTTAACTGCTGAACCTTTCTTGCCCATCTGTTTAGTGAGTTTTCTATATTTAAATTACCAATTATACTTCATAACTTAATATATTATTCATCATATTAATGAATGCGAGGGCGATTTTTCAAAAGACAGTGATGCTCTAAGAAGAGGTACTAGGTGAGGTTCTGAAAGACTAGTGATGGTGCATTCTGAACACATATTGTGTGTGCAGCTCTCAGGTTTGTCGTGTTTAAAAATGGCAGAGCTGGGAACTGCTTGTTATAAGCCTTTCAGAGATGCAGACATCATTGCAAAATAGGAGCAAAATGCTGACTCTTCTGCAGGGTATTTTGTCCAGGCACTTCTACACAGAGTTTGGAATAGAATCCTAAATGATTCACACACATCTCAGAGTCCCTTATTGGGTTTAGGTTAAGAATGCATACCTGGATTTTAGCTCTACTACTTTCAGTTTGTAAGGGGAATGGAAAGACTGCTGGTAACTGTCATATCCAGAATTTGATGCTTTTAATAAAGACTCATTGGAGGTTTGCTACCACCCAGGGCAACCCAGTGAGGTACCCATGCCCCAATCCCTTGTCTAATGGGCCCCCATCAGCTCAGCAGCTGTAAGGTCTGCCCCATCCATTTTATGTTCTATCATCTGGTCGACACTTCTACATGCAATCTTGGATTGGCACTCCACTCCACCTGACTCCTGGGAGGGCTACTGCCACTCTAGACAACCATTTCCAGAGGCCTGCTATTACCAGGGACTACAGGCTAAGCTAACACCAGAGACAACCAGATGGCTAAAGGCAAGTGCAAGAACACAATCAATAGCCAGTGCAATATGGCACCATCATAGCAAGCCCAGGGTATCCTAACACACACGAAGAGCAAAACAATGTCCTTACATTTGACCCTATGAAGATACTAGAAGCCTTTAAAGAGGAAATAAATAAATTCCTGAAAGAGATATAGGAAAATACAATCAAACAGATGAAGCAAAAGAATAAAATTGTTTGATTTGAAAATGGATGTAGAAATGGATAGAAAACCTAGGAAAGAGAACAGGAACTACAGGCACTAGCATCACCAACAAGATATAAGAGGTGGAACAGAGAATCTCAGGTGTATAAAATACAGTAGAAGAAATTGATACATCAGTCCAAGGAAATGCAATTGCTAAAAAGTTTCTAACACAAAACATCCAGGAAATTTGGGACACGATGCAAAGACTAAACCTAAGAATAATAGGACTAGAAGGAGAATATCCCCAGCTCAAAGAACAGAAAATATCTTCAACAAAATCATAGAAAATAACTTCCCTAACCTAAAAAATAGAGATGGCTATAAACATAGAAGAACACAGAATAGATTGCTACAGAAAAGAAAAGCCTCTTGCAGCATAATAATCAAAACACTAAATGTATATAGAACAAAGAAACAATATTAAAATTTGCAAGGCCCAAAATATATAAAGGCAAAACTATCAGAATTACACCTGACATCTCAACAGAGGCTCTAAAAGCCAGAAGGGCCTGGACATGTGTCTTGTAGACCTTAAGAGAAAAAAGATGCCCCAAAAAACTTTGAATTAACATAGATCGAGGAACCATGACAGAACCAAATTTAAACAATATCTTTCTACTAATACAGCCCTATAGAGAATACTAGAAGGAAAACTCCAAACCAAATGAGGCTAACTATGCCTAATGAAATACAGAAAGTCAATCATCTCACAGCAAAAGAAAAAGAAGAGAAATGTGTGCACGTGCGTGCACACACACACACACACACACACACACAGAGTACAACCACCACCATCAAAACAACAGGAATTATCTATATTTGGTCATTAATATCTCTCAGTATCAATTGACTCAGCTCCTTATAAAAAGACACAGGTTGAGAGAGGGGATGTATAAATAGGATCTATCATTCAGCTGCATACAAGAAACTCACCTCAGCAATCAAGATAGACCCTACCTCAGAATAAAGTGTTGGAAAAAAGCTTTCCAAGCAAATAGATCCAAAAACAAGCTGGAGTAGTTATTCTAATATCTAATAAAATAGATATTACCAAAGATAATCAAAGGAGATGGGGAAGGACACTTCGCACTCATCAAAGGAAAAAATGTAAAAAGGACATCTCAATTCTAACCATCTATGCCTCAATGCAAGGGCATCCACAGTTGTAAAAGAAACACTGCTAAAGTTTAAATCACACACCAAACTCCACAAATTAATAGTGGGAGATTTCACCACTCCACTTTTACCAACAGACAGGTCATTGAAATAGAGAAATAATGAAACTAACAGAGGTTGTGAACCAAATATACCTACCTAACAGATATCCACAGAACTCTTCACCCAAACACAAAAGAATATACCTTCTTAGCTCCTCATGGAATCTTCTTCAAAATTGACCATATAATTGGCTACAAAGCAACCTTCAACAGCTATAAGAAGATTGAAATAATCCCTTGCATCTTATCAGAACATCATGGATTAAAGCTAGACTTCAAAAACAGAAACAATACAAAGCTGACATGCTTATGGAAATTGAACAACACTCTATTCAATGATCACTGGGTTTCTCTGCCTTTTATTTAGTTTGGCTAAGAGTTTGTCTATCTTGTTGATTTTCTCACAGAACCAGCCCTTGGTTTTGTTCATTCTTTGTGTTCTTCCATTTTTGTTTCTGATTGATTTCAGCCCTGAGTTTGATTATTTCTTGTCATCTATTACTCTGTGATGTGATTGCTTCTTTTTGTTCTAGAGCTTTCAGCATGTTGTTAAGTTGCTAGTATTTGATATCTCTCCAACTTACGAAGGTACTTAGGGCTATAAACTTTCCTCTTAGCATTTCATTCATTGTGTTCCATAAGTTTGAGTATGTTTTGCCTTCATTTTTATTGAATTCTAAAAAGAATTTTATTTCTTTATTTTTTCTTTGACCTAGTGGTCATTAAGTAGAGAGTTGTTTAGTTTCCATGAGATGTCCTCTTTGTAAATTTTTTCTTTGATGATTATAAAGTGTTCTTTCCCATCTCCTTTGACTACTTTCAGTAATATCTATTTTATTAGGTTTTAAAATGGCTACTCCTGCTCTTTTCTTGGGTTCATTTGCTTGGAAAATGGGAGTGGTGGTCTGGGTGCATGTGTGTGTGTGTGTGTGTGTGTGTGTGTGTGTGTGTGTGTGTGTGTGTGTGTTTTATTATATTGGTTTTAATTGTGAGAAATTTCTTGTATTTCTTGAGTGTAGTTAGCCTCGTTGTGTTGGAGTTTTCCTTCTAGTACTCTCTGTAGGGCAGGCTGAACATAGACCCTCTGAATATATGTAACAGATGTGCAGCTTGATCTTCATTTGTGTCCCCCAACATATGGAACACAGGCTGTCCCTAAAATTGTTGTCTGACTGCTTATAAATCCTGTTCTCCTCATTGGACCAGCTTTTCTGGCTTCAATGGGAGAGGATTTGCGTAGTACTGCAGTAGCTTGATGTACCAAGGAGGGGCATGGGGATGTAGCATGTACGAAGATGAAGAGAGAGAGTGGGGGAAGTACTTGGAGGAGGAAGGTTGATATTGGCATGTAAAGTGAATACATATATAAATTAAATACCTAAAAGTTAAAAAAAAGGAAGAAAAAGTCTTGGAGAGATCAAGGATTCAAGGGACATACCTAAATATAATAAAAGCAACATACAGCAAGCTGACAACCAACATCAAATTAAATGAAGAGATATTTAAAGCAATCCCACTAAAATCAGGGACAAGACAAGGATGCTAACTCTCGCCCTATCTATTTATAGTACTTGAAGTTCTAGCTAGAACAATGAGACAACAAAAGAGATCAAGGTGATACAAACTACAAAGGAAGAGGGTCAAAGTATCATTATTTGCAGATGGTATGATAGTATATGTAAGTGATCCCAAAAGTTCTATCAGAGAATTCCTACAGCTGATAAGTACCTTCAGCAAAGTGGCTGGATAGAAAATAAACTAAAAAAAAAAATTAGTAGCCTTCCTATAAACAAATGATAAACAGGCTGAGAAAGAAATTAGGGAAACAACACCCTTCACAATAGCCACAAATAATATAAAATACCTTGGTGTAACACTAACCAAGAAAGTGAAAGATCTGTATGACAAAATCTTCAAATTTCTGAAGAAAGAAATCAAAGAAGACATCAGAAGATAGAGAAATATCCCATGCTCATGGATCTAGAGTGTTAGGATAGTAAAAATGGTCATCTTACAAAAAGCAATCTTCATTCAATAGAATTCCTATCAAAATTCCAACACAATTCTTTACAAACCTTGAAAGAGCAATTCTCAACTACATATTGAAAAACAAACAAACAAAAAACACAGGATAGCTAAACAATACTGAGCAATAACAGAATGTCTGGAGATACCACCATCCCAGATTTCAAGCTGTATTACAGAGTAACAATTATAAAATAAATGCATGAAATAGATAAATGGAATCAAATTGAATACCCAGAAATAAGCCCATACACCAATGGACACTTGATTTTTTTGAAAAAGAAGCCAAAACTATACAATGGAAATGTAAAAGCATCTTCACCAAATGGTGTTAGTCTAACTGGATGTCTGCATGCAGAAGATCCATTTTCATCACTTTGCACAAAAGTGGATCAAAGACCTTAACATAAAACCAAATACACTAAATCTAGTAGAACAGCGAGTGTGGAATATCCTTGAACTCATTGTTACAGGAGACAGCTTCCTGAACAGAACACCAAATGGTTCAGGCGCTAAGATCAACAATGAATAAATAGGACTTCATGAAAGTGAAAAGTTTCTATAAGTCAAAAGACACTGTCAATAGGACAAAATGACAGACTATAGATTGGGAAAAGACCTTCCCCAACCCTACATCTGACAGAGGGTTAATATCTAAAATATATAAAGAACTCACAAAGTTAGACACCAACAACCCAAATAACCATATTGAAAAAATGGGGTAGAATCCAGAGACTGCTCTACCTGGTGATCCATCCCATATACAGCCACCAAACCTGGATGTTATTGTGGATGCTTGGAGGTGCTTGCTGATAGAAGCCTGATATGGCTGTCTCCCGAGAAGCTCTACTAGAGCCTGACAAATACAGAGGAGGATGCTCACAGCCAACCATTGGACTGAACTTGGGGGTCCTCGATGGAGGAGTTGGAGAAGGGACTAAAGGAGCTGAGGGGGTTTGCAACCCCATGAAGGGGGGCAACAGTGTCAACAGGCCAGACCGCCAGAGCTCCCGGGGACTGGACAATCAATCAACCAAAAAAAATACACATGGAGGGAACCATGACGCTGGCCACATATGTGGCAGAAGATGGCCTTGTTGGACATCAGTGGGAGGAGAGGCCCTCAGGCCTGAGGGTGTCCAATGCCCCAGTGCAGGAGAATGGGAGTGGGTAGTTGGGGAAGCACCCTCATAGAGGCAGAGGGAGGATGGATAGGATAGGGGTTTCTGAAGGGGAGACCTGAAAAGGGAAAAACATTTGAAATATAAATAAAGAAAATATCCAAGAAAACAAAACAAAAATAAAATACATGAACCCAGAAAAAAAATAAATAAAATTAATTAAAATAAAAAAATGGGGTAGAGCTAAGCAGAGAATTCTCAACAGAGAAATCTCAAATGGCTGAGAAACTTAAAGAAATGTTCAACATCCTTAACTGTTTGTCAGAGAGAAGCAATTTAAAACAACTCTGATATTCCACTTTATACCAGTCACAATGGCTAAGACCAAAACCTCAAAGGACAGCACATGCTGTCAAGAATGTGGAGAGAGAGGAACATTCCATGTGTGTTGCAACTGTAGATTTGTACAACCACTCTGGAAATCAATCTGGCAGGCTCACAGAAAAGTAGAAACAGTTTTACCTGAAGACCCAGGTATACTGCTCCTGGGCATACACCCCTAAAATGCTCCGCCATAACCCAAGGACACATGCTCTACCATGTTCATGGCAGCTTTATGTGCATAGCCAGAAACTGGAAGCAACCCAGATGCCCCTCAATTAGAGAATGGATACAGGAAATATGGTTCACTTACACAATGGAATACTATTCAGCTTTTAAAAACAAGGACATTATGAACTTTTCAGGCAAATGGATGGAACTAGAATTTTCTAGAATATCATCCTGAGTGATGTAATCCAGATCCCAAAGTACATGCATGATATGTGCTCACTTATAAGTGAATCTTAGCTAGGAAGTACAGGATATCCACATTATACTCCATAGGCCCCTAGGAACGTAAGCAAGAAGGAAGGCCTAAGCTAGCATGCTCAAATCTCATTTAAAAGGAGGAATAAAGTAGTTAAAGGAGGCAAATGGAGGAAGCGAACTGGATGGGAGAAGGGTGAGGGAGGGGGATGGGGGGTTGGGGATCTGGTGTGGGGAGAGACAGGAGAGAAGGCCAGGAGAGTAAATGGACATCTGTGGCTGTCAGGGTTTGGGGGAGCATCTCTAGGATGTGCCAGAGACTTGGGCTGGTAGAGCCTTTTAGGAGTCTATGTGGGTGACTTTAGCCAAAGTGCATAACCTGAAGTTATGGAACCTGAAGAGGCCACCTCCTGTAGCCAGGCAGGATCCTCAGTGGAGAAATAAGGACACCAATCCACCCACAGAATTTTCAACCAAAAATTGGTCCTGTCTACAAGAAATAACAGGGACAAAGATGGAACAGAGACTGTGGGAATGGCTAACCAATAACCAACCTAACTTGAGACCCATCCCATGGGCAAACACTAATCCCTCACACTATTAATGATATTTTGTTATGCTTGAAGACAGGAGCCTACCATGACTGTCCACTAAAAGGCTGTCTGTACCCAGTGGCTGAGTGAGACAGATGCAGACTGAGATAATGCCAAACATTGGATGGAGCTGTTGGACTCTATGGGAGAGCATGGGGAACAATAGAGGGTCCTGAAGGGGACAAGAACTTCACAGGAAGACAAACAGAGTCAACTAACCTGGACTCTTGGGGGGGGGGGCTCTCAAATATTGAATCACCAACCAAAGAACATACATGGACTGGACTTAGGTCCATATCATATGTGCAGCTTGGGAGATGATGCAATTAGCCCTACAGACATTTGATGCTCCAGGGGGGTGCCTCCATCTTCTGAGAGGAGAAGGAGAGGGGGTTGGGGGAGGGACTCTGAGGGGTTGCCTGGAGGTGGGGCAACAACTGGAATGTAAAGTGAATAACTAAATTAACTAGTGGGGGGAAAAGGCCCATCATCGGCCTTCCTCACGTCAGTTTTGAGTTTAATATCGAGGGCAATGCTTTAATGTGTTAACTTCGAGGCTTCGTGTTAACCTACAGACACGAAAGTCGAGTACTGAAAATGTGGATTTAGCAGTTGGCCAGGAAACTCTCTCTTAGTCCTTACTAGCTCTGTGGAACTGTTCGCTGTTTAACTTTGTTTAGTTTAATTGTTTGATATCACAGTGCATTAGAATGAAGCAACATTATACAAGTGTACAGTGCCGCATTTTAAAGCGTTTACAGTATTTTCCAGCCAGCGCTGCTTTAAAGTTCTGTATGTCCCCATTAAACAAGCAGCACCCTGCCTCCTAACCTGCATTTTGATACATTTCCCGCCTTTTATTTCATGTAAAATACATCATGTAGCACGTGACCTTCCGTGACTGGTATCTCTCACGTAGCATGTTGTTTGTTTCCAACAAACACAGCTCGCTGCTATATTTATCCATCTGTTCTTTTTCATGTGTCTTACTAATGTTTTCACTCATATTTGTTTGCACGGCCATACCACATTCCTTTTCCGTTCGTCCGTTGCTAGAAAATTGGGTCATTTCCACCTTTTGGCTACTGTGAACAAATCGCTTAACCTTTTGCTCCTGCTTCCTTCACTAGCTGAGTAGTGGAATAATGCATTGCTCTCAGGGATAATGACTGATTAGTGAAAGTCATATGCCTGGAAATAGATAGAAGCTAATGGAGCCCTTTATTTTTTTGGAAACCAGAGTTAAGAGTGTTAAAATAGGTAGGTCCTTACGCCCACGGTCACTTTAACACTTAAGGCAACGTTCCCATCTTTCCCAATTTGCATCCTCCGACTTTTCATGTTTTGATTGCTCCTCTCCTTTTCTAGGCTTTCATATGGGTTGAGATCATTTGTTGCTCTAGTTTTTTTACTTGCCTGCTTATCCCCTTCCGCCTAGGTTTATTCACTCTTTTCTTTTTCTTTCTTTCATCAGTGAGAGCCAGGCTTAGTTCCGGGACTAGACTACCACAAGAACGTTGTTAGACTCAGTTCGGGAGCTACTCTGTGGGATTATGTTCCAGACAAAGAAAGGCATGTCACAAACAAATGAATCAATAATGGTTTGCACTTGGAAATAAAACAAATCAGAGAAAAACTGTAAGATAAAATACAGACTAAGTCATGGGGTCAAGATGGGCTTCTATCATAATAGTCCTTGTTCAAGATTCCAGTCGAGGTATATAATCACAGAGGCCCATCTCACTTGAAATACCAAACAAGGCCTATTATAGTTGTCCTTTAAATTACTGTGACAACATATATGTGATAATTCACAGGAGTAAATGCTTATTTTGATTGTGCTATCTGAAGTTTTAATTCCTGGGTTCTGACCCTGTTGCTTTGGGATTATGGAAGCACAGAATATTAGGTCAGAAATGCCTGTCAGAGGAGCCTGTATACCTGGTGAAGGCTGGAAAACAAAATGAGAAAAGAAGGAACTGGGATCCTGTATCCCCTTCCAGGGCACACTTGCAGCAAGCTGACTCCATTTCACGAGTACCTACTGTTTCAGGTCCCAGTCTCCCTGGTATCACTATGAGCCTTTTGGGATGTTCAACATCCAAACTGGAATAAAAGCAGTCTTTTCTGTTAGAAGGGGGTGTTGATTAGAGGGACGCACACTTATTTTTATTTCAAATGGGTCACTGTGGCTCTGCCATCGAAAAATACCATCAACAATTGGCCCCTCTGCCTCTCTCCTCAGTTCCATCTCTGAGGCAGTTTTTTTTTTTTTTTTTTTTTTTTCTTTTTGCCTCATGGAGTCTTCTTGAAGTCTCATATTCTTTATGAGATCTTTCAGGGTGTGGATGGGGGTTCTCTTCTTCCTCCAGCCTCCAGTTCCTTTAGGGAGAAGGAAAACCTTGCACAAAGGAAGCTTTCATCACAGAATTTTCACCATCTCAACAGGCTCAGGTGACGAGGACCATCGCTGGAGGCTATGGCTTCCTTCCTTGTTTAAGATGAAGACTTGCTGAGACTGGTCTCTACTGGTGCAGAAAATGTGAGAACTAGGTTGCAATTTTTTGCTCCTCTACCGAGCGAGACTGTCTTGTCTGAACCGTGCCAGCTAGCAACATTGGGAGAGCAGAGCACCACCTCGAGTGATTTGTCTTCTTACTGGTTATGCCTATTGGAAAAATTAGTAACCCATGAGTTTTGTATTATCTCTAGGTAGAACATAGGACAGATGAATGCACTTATTTTTATCAACTATTTTGATAATTTAGCGAGATAATGATGTCAATTGAGTGAAAATAGCACTGGGCATGCAAAAACCAACGGACAAGTGTCACCCTGAGCAAGTCACTCCTTTGCATTCTGTCTAATTGCTTGAAATCTTGTTTCCATGGAATAGCCCAAACACCTGATAGTGTTTTTTCTTCATCAGGAATTGCTGTGATCAAATTAATTTAATGACCTCAAACTTGTATTTTAAAAGGGAGAAAGAGCATGAGAGAGAGAGAGAGAGAGAGAGAGAGAGAGAGCGAATAAATCAAGTACTGAGAGTAAGCATTATATTATCTTTTAAACTTGAGTAATATACATATTATAATTATCTAAATAAAATAATATATAAACTCTTCTTATGTAAAATAAGAATCCTGAAGTAAAATGTATTTTTGTATAAGTAATAATACTTGGAAATCTCTAATGGATTTGCTCATTTTAGAGGCTTGGAGATCAAGAGGCAGAAGAAGGAAAGTTTCAAAAATCACTAAAGAGGACCCCATGAGATCACAGCTTTTTTTTTTTTTTTTTTTCCCAAGTTAGGAGCTGCCAGACAGACATAGCAACTTCACTGAAGAGACTGAGGATTTTATTTATTTAGTCCACTGGAGACAAAAGAAGCCAGATCCTTTTGCACAGATTCAGGAAGCCAAGCTTCACATCTTTGAGGCCCTGGAGTCCAGTGGGAGGCAGATATGCTTTCATGGCTCTGAGGAGGTTCACCAGTTTATTTAATTGTCTCCTCGTTGGGTTTGTTCTGCAGATCAAGGCTTTGTCAGCTCTATGTTAGTGTTGACTACAACGCCCTAAGGCTTGCCTGGCCTGTGGTATCCTCAACAGTCCTAAGCTTTTTTTTTTTTTTTTTTTTTTTTTTTTTTTTAGTAACCACTAACACCAGGGAACCCTGTTAAAAAGAAAATTTAAAATGATTATCTTCATCATTTATGTCCTTGTATTTGTAAGGAAGACCTTGGGCAGATGCTATCTTCCTTTTAGTCCGTCACACATTCTCTTCTTGACTTACCTGGGAGAAATGTATATAAGGTGCTAACATTCAAAGGTTCTGGGTTCCAGGGACAAGGTTGTAAGAGAGCAATGTTTCTGACTGGTGCCATCTAGCAAGTGCTGTACACGTTCCCTCTGCAACCCACAAGAATCTGTGCAAGTGTTTTTCATGCATGCTCGCTGTCTTGTACCACCAGGTATTTGCAGGATTTTTGTGAATCACAGAGATCAGATGCAAAGGGGAGTGTACTCTGTGGCATCTCAAGGTGAAGAGTGGCTGTGGGCAAGGAACCACAAAACCTCAGAGACTCTGGGGGAAACCAGTTACTAGATATCAGGAAGGTTTGAATGAACACTGAAAGCAGTGAAAATACCCCCTCCCCCCACAAGCTGTTCTCGCAATGTATTCCACAGTCATTGGTCATCAAAGTTTATGGTTAGGACCAAGAAGAGCAGGAAGAGGAGGAAGGGTTCGGGTGGGAAGGTGGGGGGAGAGGAGGAACACGGAAATTTATTGTTACTTAATTGTCCTCTTTGTTGGCCTTCAAACTGGTAACACAGATCCACTTTGCCACATACAGGAACTTTTGGTCCTGTCTACTGCCTACCTGCATGAATGGTGACATGTATCATATGGCTTCCTCTACCTTGAGGTTTGGGAGGCAGGAATGTAGAGGAGGGGAAGCACTCTCAGAGGTATTCATAGTCTAATTTGGAGTAGAAATAAATTATCGACACCACTAGTAACTTACAAATGAGAACAGAAAGGCCAAAAGTCACACAATTAGCATTTTGTCTACTGCTCTTTGTTTAAAAGAGCATTTTAAATAGGAATGTAAGTCCATTTTAACTAATATAGGGTACACCTAACAAATTGTTTCCCAGTTGGGTAAGAGAAGCCATGGATACTGTGCAGAAGAGCTAAGCACACCTGAGAGACATGGCAGGTTGTGCAAGATACTTGTTCTTCTGAAAGGTTCTTGGCCAATGGCTTTCTGAATTTTTTACAGGGCTCTCTCAGACCTGGGCTGATTGGCTGGCATTATGACATTAACCCTGGTTCCATATCACAGGACCAGGGTGAGTATAGTCTCATTCCCTTCAACATGTCTAGTGAGAGAAAGAGACCATCTGGTTGGATGGAAAAGTGGCTTCCCCCTTGGCCTCTTCACCTTATTATTTTCCTCCTGTTGTTGAATAATGAATGTGCAGATCAGGGAATTCACAGAAATCGGTGTGCCAGGGCTTCCTGAGCGGAGCAAGCATGAATGCCAAGGGAAACAGAACGTGCCCCATTAGGACTGAGAGGCCAACAGGGTTGCTCATTGTGCATGTGACAATCCAGAACTTAGTGCTATCTCGGAAGACTCATCTTGAATTAGACTCAAGAGACAGAGTGTTTGCTTCTCTCTAGTATTACAATCTGCCTCTTATTCTGTAACCCTGAGACTGGGTTAAGTGTTGACTGCTATGAGGTGAAGTGGAAATTATTTCATCACTACACTCGGTTGGCTTTCTTGACTCCAAAAGCCAAGGTTGCTTGATTGTCTTGGATTTAAAAAAAAAAAAATTTGCAACAATATCTTACATAGGCCAGGCTGGCCCTAAATTCATTACATAATTGAGGCTGGTCTTGAACTCCTGATTCTTCACCCATCTCCTAAAGTACTGGGATTATATTGTCTGCTATTATTATCAGATCTTAATCATTGGGTTTAGATTGCTGTTCTGAGGTGGAACTGTTCTCACAATTTTTCTGGGCTGACTTTTCTTGTGCATGTTCTCTTGAGTGTAGCTCTTCATAACGTTAAATTTTAATAGCTCTGTTGTACTTTAGGCCAGTCATAGAGTTTAGATGTGCGAATCTCATGCAATGTACCTTCATTATGCATAAACAGAGGTCATAAAATGGTCCCTATGGCATTATGGGTTAGAATTCACTGGTTTTTACTTTTTTGGCTCAAGAAGTTTGGGCCCAAAAAGTTTTAGATTAGGATGTTTTTATCACAAAATCTCTTCATTTTTTAAAAATTTTATTAGATATTTTCTTTATTTGGATTTAAAATTGAGGTGTTATGGCTTGGATCAGGAGTTCCCCAGATGATCATGTGCTGAATATCCAATTCCTGATGCGGCAATCATTTCTGGTCTCCTTCTTTCACCCCCATCCCTGTGATGTAAAGGGACTTAGGAAGCCAAGAGCTTGTTTAGCTTCATTTCTAGGTCACAGCAAGGGCAGGAACCCAAGCAGTAACTTGAAACAGAAACTATCGAGGAGCATTGCTTGCTGGCTTATCCCATGTAGACTCATGCTTTGTTGCGTTTCTTATATAGTCCTGGTAAGACCTTCCTGCCTTCTCCAACATGGTTTCTGGATCCCATGAAGTGGGAAGCTTTGCTTTCCCTGTCACCATGTCCACCCTCATCACAGGCCTACGAGCAGGGATATCAAGAGGATGTGGGCAGACACTTCTAAACACGTGAGTGGAAATCAATCTTCTCTCAAGTTCAATTCCTCAAATATTTTCTCACAGATGCAAAGAAGTGGCCAACAGATTGAAAGTATATCATTTTCGCTCACGCTGACCAGTTACAGAAGTAAATTGTGTGGTGAAAAGTCATAGCAAGGGACATCCATTACTTTTCTTACCTAGATTGTAATTTCCAGTTGGTGTTATTTTCCTGTCCAATAACCTTAAAGCTTACAAGGTACCCAAGATGGTAACTCTGAGTGCCTTTTATGTGCATATAAACAACTTATTAGGAACACTGGGAAACTTCTCAGGACCAGAAGCCAGGACAAGATATATGAGATTTAGGAGTTACCTTTCTTCTATTAATAATAAATCCACAGAAGATGAGAGGCTAGCATCCAAATAGAATGTTAGCAATGGAAAGGTAGGACTTGAAGTAGATGTCTCCTAAACATTAGAGCTCTAAGAGGGCTTCCTGAGTCCCAGGGCACTAAATAAAGTACCTGAAGGCAGCAAGCCTCTGGGGAATTCTAAGCATCTGTTGCCATTTACACCAGAGAATGGGAATGTGGCACCTGTGTGGGCCAAGACAGTCTATAGAAGCCCTTTCTGTCAGCATTGGGTGATTCATCCAGTGTGAGCCAGAGGAGAACCACATTGGGGAGGGTTGTTATGAGATAAGCTGTAAGAAAATTAACTATGGAGGTTAGCAAAGTAGCTTTGTTAGAATCTCAGGGTAGAAATTAGTGTAATTAGGATTTAAAAACTGGCATTGTTTTTCAAAAAGTTATACTCAAGTTAACATGTGAGACAAATACATACTGCAGAAAAATCGGGAAGTAGAGATTTAATAGTGAGTTGTTTTCTGTATTGAATAAGAGAAAGAAATCCAGTCAAATCAAGAAGTACAAATGTGTGCACACATCAATTATTTAACATATGCCACATTGGCTTTATCTCTTTCTCTGTGGATTTACTCTGAATTATTTGATTAAGTGGTATGAAAGCCACAAGATTAAAATCCCCAAATGGATTCTCACTCAGAATCCAAGACAGAAGGCCTCTATCTCTGTAACCTCAGCAGCATAATACTCAGGATATTTCACAGCTAAGGGTCTTATTTAACACACAGTTATTTTCTCCCTGACAGAATACTTAAAGAAACAACTTAAAGGAGGAAGACTTATTTTGGTTCACAGTTTGAGGAAACAGTCTTTCATAGCAGGGAAGACGCAATGGCCCAAGTCGGATTGGAAGTGAGAACTTGCATATGTCTGGGTGGATTGGTAAGGAAAGAAAGGGGAGGCTGCTGTCCAACTGGCTTACTGCTTTTATTCAGTCCAGGACTCTAGGTATGTACTGCCTCCATTGACAGATAATCTTTCTTCCTTAGTTAAGGCTTTCTGGAAACTCCCTCAAAGGCACCTTCATAAGTGTCACTCCTAGGTGACTCCCAACCCAGAAAGGTTGGCCATGTTGCTCAATCATCACACCACTCCATAAGCAAACATTTCCAAAGTTATTCAAAACTAGCTGTAGGGCTGTGTGTAGGTGTGTTATACCCAAGACCATGATTGAGGTAGATTCTCGATTTGCATTGGAATGGCATATCCCTTGAAAGTTTTTTGTTTTTTGTTTTTATAGTAGATTTAGAATATAGTGCCCTAAATGCCACTGGAGCAGTTACCCTGCCTTTCACAGCACTCATATTTTTGATGCATATCTCTCAGGGGTCTTGGATATTATTTTTTAACCTCTATATGTATTCTCTGATACTGCTGATGGGAAGACATCATTAAGAACACAGTTTCTGAAATCAGGTGGTTTCCCGTTGATTCCCATGACCACTTACTAGCTTTGGGAGCTGATCAAGTTGTTTAAACTTTCTGTGTCTTAGGTTTATCCAAGTGGTGGAACTCGTAGTTCCATGAATGTTTAGAATGATATCCAGCACACAGAAATTGTTAGTTTTCTGTTGTTCATAGTAGAAAATACACTCTATTTCATTGTTTGAGCATGCAGGATAATTTAAAGTGATTTCTGTTACTCCAGTCATAAATGATAAGAATATCATTTATTAAGCCGGGCGTGGTGGCGCACGCCTTTAATCCCAGCACTCGGGAGGCAGAGGCAGGCGGATTTCTGAGTTCGAGGCCAGCCTGGTCTACAGAGTGAGTTCCAGGACAGCCAGGGCTATACAGAGAAACCCTGTCTCGAAAAACCAAAAAAAAAAAAAAAAAAAAAAAAAAGAATATCATTTATTCTCAATAAAAAAATAATTATCATACAAGCATCATATACTGATTGCTTCTCAAGTTACAATGATGTAGGCTCTGATTTCTGTACACAGTGCTCAATATTTTTGCTATTCCAATGTTAAAATGGCAAGATAATATGCTCATAAATTGTCATGCTTAAGTGTGTCACCAGCTAATAGTAAAAGTAGAAGTTGTATTTTTATGGACTTGGTAATAAAAATATCTAGATTCATTACCCACATCGACACTTCCAAGCAATTCTGAACATTTCCCATGTCTCCGAGCTGTAATTTTCTTACCTGTTAAGGGGGGGACAATAATCACCATTTTAGAGACATGTTTCTAAGCTCTGTTTCCCTTCCCTGATACCTAGCAAGCCCTTCAATTAAGCTCTCCAGGAGAGCAAACCAAACATTCACCCATTAATTCACCCTAATCAGAAGCTACTGTCCATTTAGTTATATTTCTGAGAACTAATGAACACTAATAGTTTTTCTCATGCTAAGCCTAGCACTATAACTTCATTGTGTAGCACAAGCCAGGTAACTCATTATTGTAAGTTTCTATGGGGTATATGCTTTTTTTTCAGATGATACAGAGATGTGTGCTTCAGAGGATAAGGGCTTTAAAATATTTAAAATAATTTATGGGATTTGTTGTCTTTTTATTTTATCAATGTCCATTAAAAGTCAGCAAGCATTTGGAGAAGAGGCAACATGCCATTGAGGAAAAAGAATACACCAGTGGAGTTAGGTAACCTGAACTTGGGTGTTGTAGGAGCATAGCATTGAGAAAACCATCCAACATCTGTATGCCCGAATTTGCTCCCTTTGTGAGAAAGAAAATGACATGCTCTGGAATGAGAATATTCAGTAAAATTTCTGTGATAGCCCCACTTGTCCTTCCCCATTTATTTACTCTCTTTTCTTCTTCTAAGTCTTCCTTCTCCTCTGTCATTCTTCCTTTTAGATTCATGATCCAGTGTTTGGTATGAGTTATGGCCAGGGCCAATGAAATATTTGGGAAGATGTTTTATGTAAATAAAATTTCATCCTCTCATTTGAATGGCTTGGGCAATACTTACATCCATGTTGTACATATTATCCCTGAACCTAGCAGGGGCTTTATGTGAATTTGGAAGCATCTACCTTTCTATATAATAAGGCCATATCTCCAGAAAACTGCCCTTCCTGAGGAAACAGCTACACTTTGAATTCTTTGACAAGAAAACATTATCTTTTGTTCCACAATGGGGCAAAGGGGGAACATCGCCAAGCCTTTGGTAATGGGGAAGCAGTGAAGTAGATCTTGCTGCATTTATCAGAGATTGGGTATTAGATGCATGAGTGGCTGAGAAATTATATGCAAGAAACAAGATGAAATGACCTCTCTACATCACCATGATCCATACATAATAAAAGCACAAGTCCACTTTGCCACTAGCATACTTTTATTCAGATCCATCTTGTCAGACATGCTTGAGGACCAAAGCATACGAATTTCAATTTTGATCTCCTGGTAGCTGCTAAGAGCATTTAGTTTTGATTTTCCCCCAATCTAGCATATGTTAAGAAACTCCCACAACCTAATTCCCTGAAGTACTTACTCAAAACTGATGTAATATTTTAATTCCACAGTAAACTTGAGTGAAATATAATTTAGCTGGATGCTTAACTAAATAGATAGCAATTTACCACGTATTTCAAAATTATAGAGTGGCCCACACAGAACTGTGGGAGGTAAGAAAACACACACTGGGGGAACTTAAGTGTATATATGAACCTAGAAAGCCAACACTATAAAGGGCTCCTAGATCAGCAGGTACTCTTTGAAACAACCTGTGCAATTGTCCATAATGAGGCAGGTTGGAAAAGTGAGAATCAATTATGGGAATGACAGGATTCAAGAAAGGTGATGTATTTGAATATTTCAGAATCTTTAAGCCTTAGAAATAAGAAAAGCAAAGACAGCTATCAATGATTGGCAATTTTTCTTATTCTGAAAGTGGCTAGAACTTTTATAAAAATCTTTTTACCTTTTATAAAAAAAACCCTTTGAGATTAAGATTCCTTTGAAATCTGCAGGCATGATGGTAAATGCCTCCAAATCTTGATACCTAGGAGGCTGAGACAGCAGGATTACAAATTTGAAGTCAACCTGGAATACACAATGAATTCCTGGCCAGCTTGGGCTATACAATAGGACTTTGCATAAAAATGAATAAATGAATAAAATCAGAAAGCAGCTCTGAACTACATGTTCATCTCCTGAGCCATTTCCCGTGTTTGACTTGCTGGGGGACTATTTAACTAAGAAGAGTTTGTGATCAGATCAACTTGTGGTTCATTCTTCATCTGAAGGAACATTCCCCATAGCTAGGACTGAGTCTTTAAAATGTTCCAGAAAACAATGTGTAGGCTCCCCACAGAGGGATGTAGAGAGAAAGGGTTCTTGGAAATGTGATTGGAAGAAGTTGTCCTTAGACCTTCTAAAAGCCTTCTGTGTCTACCATGAATTCTTTCTGATCTACTCTCCCGCCCCCTTTGCCTTGGGATGTTGGTTTCCAGGAGCTTGACAGAAGATGTAACTACCCCACCCAAGGTTTTAACTGAGTCACAGATGTGCAAGTGCCTGCAGAGTGCTTGGCAGGGGAGATGCTATCTAATTGTAGTGAAACTGTCCAAAAGGCAAAGCTGGAATCAGAAAGCAAGAGAAGAAAAGTCTCCCCAGGATGGCTTAAGGGCACATCCTTATAAAAGATCACTTGGGAAGATCTATCTGTGTGAGTAGTAGTCAAATAAAGACTACGTAAGTTCTTTTGGACCCAGCACCTTCCCTGCTTCATATGCCATGCTGGTAGTCACGTTTTCTAGATGGGAAGATATGTTGAGGGCAGGCACTTCCTCCTATTCACTGCCTGACTGTTTGTTTGTCTGTCTGGAGCAGCTTAAGGCTTTTATTTTAATTAAGTAAAAATATACAGGTAACCATCTGTCTGCATAGTACACTCTGTGCTGATAATTGTAAGAGCCACAAGCTCTGGCTTCCATTCCTTGGGAACTCTAGTTTGAAGAAGGGGTATAAGAAACCATGAAAAGAATTCTAGTGCAAAGTAAATCCCAGTAAGTATAATAACAGGTAAAGAAACATCTTACATTGCCAGGGTGTGTGTGCACCAAATGCGCTCATGCGCTTCCATACATCTGTACTAAGTGAATGTGTGTGCAATGAAGCAATCCCTGTTAGTTTACACGGAGAAGTAGGTACTCTAGAAAATTCCTGCTTCTTGGAAGCAAGTGAGAGCACATTCATGGGTTTACATGCTTTTCAAGGACACTGAAAATATTTTAAAGCCCTGGAAAGAAAACCATTGCTGCATAATATGGTAATCTTAAACTATTCTTTCCTAAATCCAGATCTGAACATTTGTTGTCCATTCTGATGAAATAAATGCAGAGGTAAGTGGTATTTCTCACCTGCCCCAAGAATGTGACACAGTTCACAAAGCACGGAAGACATGAAATGGGACTTAGTGGGTCAGTGTGGAAGTGGGAGCAAAGTGAAGAGGGGATACATTTGGGGAAGTTCCTCAGATGGTCAGATTTGGGCAATAGCAGTGGAATAACCCAACACTCCCTGAAGAACTCCCTTTAGAGATTGCTACTTGGGGAGTATGACAGCAACAGGATGCAATGGAATTTACTGTCTAGGACTTCGAATTAAAATTGGGAAATGGGCTAAGATGTGGCAAAGAACATCTGGATGACACAGATGAAAGTCACAGTAGTCTAACATAGGAGATTTTTCACAAGATAGGAGAATGGAGGAACATGCTGGCTTAGAGATTTCCAGGAGGAAGTGTGATAATTTTAGCCAGGTTTTCTGGTCCAGATGGGAATGAGACATGTGGAAAAGAGGGCTTTTTTTTTTTTTTTTCAAGATTTAGAAATACCATATTGTTTCTCACATGTTCCAAACACTGCATTTTGTGTTCAACTTAAGGGGAAGCTATCAACCTCTTATAGTCCACGGAAGTCCACGGGTCAGGGTTAAGATGCCCTGTTCTAGCATTTATGAAACTGGAGTATTGAAAGCTTGTTGAGTAAAACAGGGTTCCTTTTTCTTCCCTAACGGACTGGGAAGCAATACACAATACTGAGTGGCTATAAAAACTCCTCTGCCTTCCCAATTACTTAATTGTATGAACTAATTATCTAGCTATAAAGACCACTGTGATATGTCCCATTTCCATTCACCGTCCTTTGCTTCTGAATGTTTTAATTTTGTAGTTCTATTTAGACTAACATTATGGAAAATAATGATTGTGGATCTCTTGAAGCAAAGATGATTGCTTTGCCACATTTTTTTTATTACTAATGTGGTTGTGTTTCTTTCTATTTCCCAATAAATGAAACTTCAGGTATCAAATAATTAAATTTCAGAGCTTTAGAAATGAAATGTGCTTACAAATATTCTACAATATTATGTAAAGTTACAATGCTTTAAGCTCTTCAACCTAATATTCATTGGCCACTCATCAACGAATAATGTAAGTGGAGCCTGAAATTAAGATTTTTTTTACAGATTAATGGAGTAGATTAAGTGTCTATATGCTACTCCTATCAAACTATGTTAATAGAAGTACTATGTGGTTTTGGCATAATAGTCTACTCTTGCTCAAGGCTATTAGGTTTGGAGAAACATTTCCAGTTTACTATCAGGAACTAGAACTCACTGAGAACATGACATTTCTTCAATATTTGGCCCAGGTTATTGCAGTGTCAATAAGCTGGCATGATTTGAAACATGCTGCACAGTATAATACAATAGTATAACTTGTAGATTTGGTATTTACTGTTGTGTTAACATTTCCACAGTGAAAATCCCTGTCTTCTTGAAGCAGAACTCATATTGGAGTCTCGGGAATGTTGTGTATTAGCACTTTAAATGCAAATAGTGTCTTAGACCAACTGTTATCATGGTGACTCACCAGCTGGAAAATGGCAACTAATGGGAACACACTGTTTAGTGGAAAACAATCTGGAGTGGTAAGAAAAATACTATCCCATTCTCTCTTGCCTTATCTGAGCATTATATTGAGAGCAGATAATCCTCCAGCCACCAAATAATTCTTCCTGAATAAACAGGGGAAAGCTGAGCATACACCAGGTTAGATATTTACTCTCTAGGCCCAGTACAAAATGACAGAGCTGAGCTTCTTGTTGAAATCTGATTTAGAATTTCAAGAAGGAAAGAGCAGAGAATTAACCAAGTATAAGGTCCTTCACAACACAGGGGCTTGTAGGACTGCTTTGCGTTTGTCTGTAAAAATAGGGTAATTGAACACATCAATTTCTAGGCAATCTTGTCATTTCAACTTTCTGCTATTTGCAGCATAGCTTCTTTTTGTAATGTATTGTATAGCTGCAGGATAAAAAGATTTATTCTCTCTAATACTACCTTTCTTAGTGCATATTCACAAGCAGCATTCTAATCTTTCCACAAAGCCACCCACCTCTTTTACTCCCTTGTAAACAATCCATCAAGATTTATCTTCTTGAATATTTTGTGTTTATTTCTTCTTTACCTTAATCATGGCTGGGTTACATTCCAGAATCTTGACAATTACAACCTTTTGGATGGTGTACCATCTACAAACATCATCAACTAAAGCACTGCAACAAACCAGTTCACACTTGATGAGCCTCCCAGAAATTCAGAAATGTGTTAGCTCAGGTTGGAGCTAAGGTCTGTTTCCTAAGACAGAGTCAAGGTATCTCCAGGGACAGGATCATATACAAAGACTTGTGAGGTTGAAGGGTAGGCTGTCCAGGTGGATCATTCGCATGGTTGGTGGGAAAGTCTCAATTTACTCTTCACAAGGACCTTGTTGTGAATCTGCCTGGTTATCCACATAGTCTAAGGCCTTTCTTTCTAACCAAGTGGAGGACTGAGGAGCAACAACCAGGTGAAAGCCATACCAGCCATGGTCAACCATAGGCTTGAGAGGCCATGGTCAATCCCTTCTTCCATATTCCATTTGTTCGAAATAAGTAACATAATTCAGTCTGTGTTCAAGGAAGGAGACTTAGACTTCATTTATTGATAGGAGTAGCCAAAACTTTACAAATCTACTTAAAAACCACCGCATTATTCTTTTGTTTACCCATGTAAGCCACCTTTATTTTCTTTCCAAATTCTGCTTTTCTGAAAAGGCTTCAGTTCATTAGTTTTCTGATTCCATGCAAGTGAATTTAAAATCTAGATGAGTGATCGTGTTCCTTATAGTTCTAGTGGTATATCTATAACCCACCTCATTCCTGGACCTTTCTATTCTCTCAATATCAGAATTCCTACTCACCAAAACCAGTCATACCTGGCTCTTTCTCTTAAGAAGATACTGTGTGCTAGTCCTGTTTCTTCCAGCTTGAGTGTCCTCATCTTTGGTAATTTGCATGTGGAGAAAAACCCATTCAGTTACTCTCAGATGCCATGTGTTATTTTTCCAAGTGCAACAATCCTGTTTTTCTTCTATTTTCAGTTTTTTAGCTTCTATGTAGAAGTACAATTGGTTCCTTATAGGTCATTCACAGAACATGGTAAAGCGTTGAGACAAAATTTCAACTATGAATTTTTAAAACATTTAACATATCCTTATGTAATGCTTATAGGCACCCTTGGAAGACCTTTTAGGCATTGTTCATGTTTCTGCTTCAATCCTAGGCATGTGTTGGGTGTTAGACAAACATTTGGTAGGCAAATGGACAATTGGAGATTATAACATCAATAGGAGAGGGTGCTTCTCTACTAAGTACTCTTTCCTGTTGTTCTCTTAAATGATAGCCATTTGGAAGCACTTGAAAGAGTTAAACTTGATTTTCTCTTAATCTGAGACTAATGTGATAACAACAGCAAAGGAGGAAATCACTTCCAAGTAAGTACTATTTTTGTTTCCTCCATCAGATCACCTTCTAGTGGTATAGTAACTTCTCATACTGCTATCCTATTTTAACCTATATTTGGTATTTAAACCATCCCCTTGTTGATTATGAATTGTCATAGAATATAAAAAAAACACTACAAGTACAACTTGCATCCCTGAAAGTTTTATGTGTCCCTTGACAAGCCCAGATGTACATCTGTGCAACTAGCTTCCAAATGTCTCTCTCTCTCTCTTTTTCAATGTCTAGAGATCCTTAATGAGGTGAGGGAGCAAGTTTTTGTAGTGAAAAATTGCAGCTGGTCTAGCTCTGGATCCATAAATGTGCCTTAAAAACTCATGAACTAGTCATGAGAGTGACCCCAGGAAAACCTTTGTCCATGGGTAACTGAATCACTCTTCCCAAAAGAAAGCATAAAGGCAGAGTCAAAATCGCCTGATGCAGGGCCTGGTGAGATGGCTTAGCGGTTAAGAGCATTGACTGCTCTTCTGGAGGTCATGAGTTCAAATTGAAACAACCACATGGTGGCTTATAACCATCTGTAATGAGAAACAAATAATAACAAAACCAACCAACCAAACAACAACAACAACAACAACAACAAAAAACCCAAAACACCCATGGGCTGGATTGAGCAGGGTCGGTGAGCTCGGGGCCAGAGCAAGAGGGAGAAGGGAAGGGTAGGAGGGAAACAAAACAAAACAAAACAAAAAACACCAATGCAGAGCTTATGAAACACAAATACATTTTCTGTTGGGTAGGTAACCAGAATTTTATTTGTCAAGATCATAACCTGAAATTAGTACCAATAAATAGTGTAAGTGACATTATTTGACATAAAGAAAATAGGATAAAGTTAACATTAGCTCTGAAACTTTCTGTGTCCTGGATGAAGGAGCTTGCTTATATTAAATCATTGGAGTGGGTTCTACAGGGTTTGGAAGCTGTGACTTCTGACCTTGGGCTCCAACTATGGTTTCTTTTTCTCTTCAGAAGAATTCATCCAGAGACAGTATAGTCTCTGGAGACACAACATTAAAACATCCCAACTTTTTTATTTTAGTGAGGAAATTTCCCTAATGGGTGAAAGGAAAGTTATCCATGGGCAGTATTGTATGGACTCTTATGGTTTGAGCTTTATTTGTGTGTGTGTGTGTGTGTGTGTGTGTGTGTGTGTGTGTGTGTGTGTATTCATGCATGTGCATGCGCAAGTGCATGCCAGAAGTAAATGGATGCTGGGTGTCATTCTTAGTTTTTTTTTCACGTTATTATTTGATTTAGGATCTCTCAGACCCTGCATGGAGCTAACTAATTTGGCAAGATTCACTACTTAGCAAGCCCTGGAGACCGTCTTGTCTCTACCCCTTTATGCTTATGCTATAGAAGTGCTTCTAATGTATCAGGCCTTCTATGTGGGTTCTGAGAATCTGACCACAGGTCCTCATGATTTCAGAAAAGGCCTTTTATTGTCTGAATCATTCCTAGATGTCCTCACCTGTTGCCAAATTTTATTTTATTTTTATCAGAAGTAGGCAGAAAGCAAAGGTTCTGGGAAATCTGAAGAGTATGATAGTCATTTCGCCATTCACTCTCTTCCTGCAATCTTCAGGAAGGATACAATACTTCAGGATGTTTCATTTATCTAGAGATGTTAGGTAGTGTGTTGCTTGGGGTTCTTTTTATCCTTTGTCTCCAACAATTGTTAGAAAATAATAATTCTACCTTGAAAGTAGCAGTAAATAATACCAAAAAAAGGCTGTTAAGACCTGTATCTAAGGAAGAATTTATTTACATCTTGGTCATTGGTTAAGGCTGTGACATTGAGTCTAAGTAAATTGGTGTCTCTTATTTCCTCCTTTGTGAGGCTACAGAACTGGCCATGATTACCTCAAGAGTCCCTCCTCTGCAATCGTGTGAATATGCAAATTTGTACCATAGTCTTCAAAAGTTTTTAGATTTTACTTCACATGGTTATGAAGATAACATTTTGTTTATTAACAGTGTTTTATTTTTAATAAAATGCTGTTTATTAATAATGTTTTCATTAAATTTGTGCAAAACTGTAAAACCTAAGAGAAAGTAATAAATTATTAGCATATATGACTTTCATTAAATAAAAATTAAATAAATGAGTTAAACTGACCTTCAAATTCAGGTGAAGTAGAAGCAATAATTAGAAATCTGCCAACCAATAAAAACCTAGGTCATGATAGATTCAGCATAGAATTCAACAGAAACTCCAAAAAATAAATAAAATAAAATAATGCCAACACTCCTCAAATTATTCTACAAGATAGAAACGAAAGATTATTTCCTAATTATTTTATGAAGCCACTATTATTTCAATACCAAAAACATACAAAACATCTGCTCTCATGAAAACATGTGCAAAATTTGTCAATATAAGACTTACAAATCAAATTCACATAAACAAGATTATCTAGCATGCTCAAGTTGGATACATCCTAGACATGCAGGAATGGTTTAACATACACACATAAATAAACACAATCTGTCACATAAACAAAGTAAAAGAAAAAAAAACCCATATGATCATCTCATTAAATGAAGAAATGATGTTTGAGAAAATTCCAACACCCTTTCACAGTAAAAGTACTAGAAAGATGAGGAATACATGGGATATATCACAACATAATAAAGACAGTATACAGCAAGCCTGGAAGCAAGGATGATATAGCTAGCATCACTCTAAATGAAGAGAAACTAGAAGTATACCTACTAAATTCAGGAACAAGACAAAAATGTCCACTCTATCCATACCTATTCAATCTATTGCTTGAATTCTTAGAGCAGTAAGACAAGTAAAGGAGATCAAGAGGGTATAAATAGGGTACGGAGAAGCCAAGTATCCTTATTTACAGATGATAAGATTTTATACATAACAGATCCCAAAGGCCCTGCCAGAAAATGTATACAGTTGGTTAACACTGTCAACAAAGTAGCAGGATATAAGATGAACATAAAAAAGTCAGCAGTGTTATTATATAAAAATGACATCCTGGAGAAGAAAGTCAAGGAAAGAGTATCTTTCATAATAGCCTCAAAAAATATCTTGATTCTAACCAAAGTGAAAAATTTTTGTAATGAAAACGTTAAGACTCTGAAGAAGAAATGGAAGAGGGCATCAGAAAATAGAAATGCCTGACATGGTCATAGATTGGTAGGATTAATGTTTGTAAAATGGATATCCTATCAAAAACCAATCTAACTATGTAATTCCCACCAAAGTTCCAATAAAAATTTTCACAAAAAGTGGGTACAAAAAATCCTTCACAGTCATATGGAAACACAAAAATCATGATAGCTAAAACAATCCTTAATTGTCAATCCTAATCAAGAAAGAAAAATCTAAAAAACTGGAGCTATCATTGTACCAGATTTCAAGTTCTTCTACAGATCTATAGTAATAGAAACATCACAGATTTGGTACAAAACTAGGTATGTTCATCAGTGCAATATAATTGATAATAAAGACATAATTCCACACACCAAAAGACGCCTTGTTTTTGTCAATAATACACACTGGAGTAAAGACAGCATCTTTAACAAAAATGATGTATAAGTGAAAGTTTCAAGAATGGGGAAAAATCTTTATCTATCACCCTGTACAAACCTCAAATACAAATGGATCAGGGACCACAACATAAGACCAGATATACTGAATTTGGTAGAAAAGACAATGCAGAATAGTTCTGAACTCATTGACACAGAAAGAACTTTCTGAACAGAACACCAAAAGCCCAGGCACTAAGGCTAGCAATTAATAATTTCATGAAGCTGAAAAGATTCTTTGTAGCAAAAGACACCATCATTCAAACAAAGCAGCTGGATACAGAATGCAAAACATCTTTACCAATTATTCATCTAATAGAGAATTGGTATGCTCCTGGGCATATACCTAAAAGATGCCCCACCATGCCACAAGGGAACGTGTTCCACTGTGCTCATAGTGATCTTATTTGTGATAACCAGAAGCTGGAAACAGCATGGATGTCCCTCAGCAGAGTAATGGATACAGAATATGTGGCATTTACACAATGGAGTACTATTCAGCTATTAAAAACAATGACTTAATGAAATTCACAGATAAATAGATGAAATTAGAAATATCATCCTGAGTGAGGTAACCCAGTCACAAAAGAACACACATGCTATGTACTCACTGATAAGTAGATATAAGCCCCAAAGCTTGGAATACCCATTGTACAACTCACAGAACATATGAAATCCAAGAAGGAAGACCAAAGTGTAGATGCTTCAGTCCTACTTAGGAGGAGGAACAAAATATTCATGGGAGGTAGAGGGAGGGAAGAACCTGTGAGGGAGGGAGAGGGGAGGGCATGGGAAAGGGAAAGGGGGGCATGATCAGGTGTGGGAGGAGATGGGGAGAAGTTCTGAGGGTCAGGAAATTGAATGGACATGTGTAGCAGTGGGGTTGGAACTGGGAATAGCCACTAGAAAATCCCAGATGCCAGGGAAGCAAGAGGTACCAAGGACCCAATGGGGATGACATTAGCCAAAATACCCAACACAGGGGAGAAAGAACCTGTAGGGACCATATCCACTGGATAGGTTGAGGGATGGGGCTACCCACACATCTTAAAAATATTAACCCAGAATTGCCCCTTTCTAAAGGAAATACAGGAACAAAGAGTGGAACAGACTGAAGGAAAGGCCATCCAGAGACTGCCCCACCTAGGGATCCATCCCATCTTCAGACATCAAACCCAGACACTATTGCTGATGCTCAGAAGTGCTTGCTGACAGGAGCCTGGTATAGCTGTCCACTGAGAGGCTCTGCCAGAGCCTCACCAATACAGATGTGGATGCTCTCAGCCAACCATTAGACTGAGCACAGGGACCCCAAAGGAAGAGTTAGGGAAAAGCCCTCCCCACCCCCCCACTCGCTCCGGCCCCGCTAGCTCCGGCCGTCCCTGCTTGCTTTGGCCGTCCTGCTCTGCTCTGGACAGCCTCACTTGCTCCGGTTGGTCTCTCCAGTCCAAGGATTCATTTCTTATTATTCTTCATAAGTATGCTGTAGCTGACTTCAGACGCACCAGAGGAGGGCGTCAGATCTTGTTACAGGTGGTTGTAAGCCACCACGTGGTTGCTGGGATTTGAACTCATCACCTTCGGAAGAGCAGTCGGGTGCTCTAACCAGCTGAGCCATCTCACCAGCCTCCGAGATTCTTATTTTAGAAAATGTTTCAAATCTTTAAAATATATTGACTCACATAGGATAAAACTTTTCAACTTTCCTTATATGCATAATAGTTTGTCATATCTGAAGGAATTCTGCTCCCAAGAACTGGCAACTGGAGTCTCCACTCAGGACTTTGCTCTCAAATGCATTCCTAGTTCCATCTCAGATTACAGTTGACTGGGGTTTTCCCTTATCTTTGATAGTCACTAAGCAGGTAGGAATGGGAACTTGGAAAGACAAAGGAAAATGTTTGTTTACTCATTTGCTTGAATGGTGCAAGAATAAGTAAAGGTGTAAGCATTTTGTTGTACACTAATTAACTAATCACAAAATGTTTCCTATTATAATACAGAGACATCCACAGGGATTTGAATGTCTTCCTCTTACATTTCAATTTTTAAGAACTTTATTCATGCAGACAATTCATTTTGATCATAATCACACCCTATTCTTCCCACGTCTCCCCTCTCTACCTCTAAACTTCATCTCCTACCTTTAATAATATCCATGTAAATGGGGCTTTGCCCCAGAGGACATTTGACTTACCAGAGACCCACCCCTTAAATAAAGCTGATCCTCTCTATTCAGCAGTCATCAATTGTAAATATCTCTACAGTAAGGGATAGGGACTCCCTATCCCCTCCCTGCTCCAGGCTAGATTGTTAATTGTCTTGACCAGGTGCAGGCAACAACAGCTTCTGTGAGCTCTGTCGGAAGTGTGGTGGTCATGTGATGTCCAGTAACTCATCTCTCACCCCGGTACTCTCTGGCTTCTGGCTCTCGGATCTTTCATCTCACTCTTCCACTATGTGATATAGATATCCCATTTATATCTGAGCACTCAAAAATCACTTGTTCTCTGCTCTTTGACCAGGTGTGAGTTTCTGTGTTAACCACTTCCCACTACATAAAGAAACGTCTCTGAGAGCTGCACTGATTTATGGTCAAAGAAAATACAAATTTAGTTTGATATTATACCCATTTAGAAAAAAATAGTAGTAGAGTAACTACTGGAACCTGTAGCTTCCTGGCTAAGATTTCTTCACCAGAATATAGTACCAGGTATGGGAACCTTAAATCCAATACCTATATAATGTTCCTGCTACTATGTCACTTTTGAACTATGCATTTCGTGAACTAAAAGGCACCAAAGACATAATGAGCCATGACCGTGTTTGGAGGAGTACAGAACTTGTGTTTTTATTGTGACTGTGCTTCAGCTGTCATTAAAATATTTCTCACAACATCCCCATTCAGTCCACCAGGTTCTGCCCTTTTCCTCAACCCTAAGCTATGAATTATCTCTGCTATTTGTTGCTTAACTTATTTCCACCCATAAATGGAACTTATGAATTCAAAAGGAGAAAAATGAAATGTCATCACAGTTAAGAAGTAAGATGGATGAAAATAATTGAAGGAACATAGAGACAAGTGAATTCATGCATGCCTATTTTTCTGCTCACTGTTGCACAAGTTTTAACTCAGTGAGCATGTAGTTTATAATGAAGTGAGAGGAGTATACAATAAATCAAATTATGTAGGTAACATAAAAATACTATGTCATAGTTTATAGCACAATAAATTCAATTAAGTACTTATTTATAGGGTTCTTCTGAATAAATTCTATAAAGCATTTTAGGGATAGTGCTAGAAATTGATGACAGACACATTGGTAACTGCATAAAATGTTCATTGGAATCTTAGGAAGGAGAAAGAACATAAAATAATCAGAAAATGCCATCTTATTTTAAGCTGATGATATGGTGATGAGAAAGGTAAGCTTAGTGTATGTGTGTGTGTGTGTGTGTGTGTGTGTGTGTGTGTGTGTGTGTGTGTGTATGAGAGAGAGAGAGAGAGAGAGAGAACATGGGGCACATGTGTGCACTTAGGTACACACCTATGAGCTTCATTATTTTCAGTCTTTTGTTCATATTCTTGATAGAGAAGAGGAAAGTTTATAAATAGGAAAATGAAGAATAATCCAACCCAAACATGTCCAAAGCTAGAGTTCTTAAAAACAAAAGCAGGAACTAATGATTTCTGAAGCATTACTCTCTGTTATATATGCTTCTTTCTAAACCTAATATAGAAGCATTTAATAATTATTAGCTGGAAAGTAGCCATGGGTAGCATTTACCTGAAACTACCAAAACTGAACAAGCAAAAGTCAGTAACAGAAGTTATTGTGAGCCTAATTAAACCTCTGTGAGGTGTGGCAGGTATTCCATTTGAACTATGTTAACATATGGGTTCTCTGGTGACAGAAACACGATTGCATACAACAAACATGATTGTGCTTCCCTCTTTTAAAAAAACAACTAAATGCTTATTACTAGCTCAACTGTAAAACCTCTGAGAAGGTTTAGGATTGGGGAAAATACAAGTCATACCTTGGAAGAATCCTTGTCCAATGGGGTTCTCGAAACGTCTCCCAAGCTCTCTGTCACATTCTGTCTAGAAAAGAAGAGACACACCCTTGGGTGCCAAGGTGAGATCCTGTCTCAGTACAGTATCCTATTTTTGTGTTGTGTATGTTGAGATGGGAAAATGTCTTCTTTGGATGATTGCTCTTTGACCGAAGTCCTGTGAATTTGCTTCTGATCATCAAAGATCTATGACAGGAATCCAACAAGCCTGGTCTTGCCTAGTAGCTTGGCCCTCAAGCCTCTGTAATCACTTTTCCTATCCAAATAGGGAACTGTGTGAAATTCAGCAGACCTCTTGGGACTTGCCATTTCACTGTGTGGATAATATATCTGTTGGCATCAGAAATGGAAAAGCTATTAATTCTTATTCAACTCTGAAGCCAGAAAGAAACAACTATTTTTGACTGTGTCAGCTATTACATCTTTCTGTCACAGAAATGATATTTAAAATACTGATTTTTGTCCTAAAGTCACAATCCACCACGGTGTGGTGATTTGAATGAAAAAGGCCCCAGTAGGCCCTTGGGGAGTGGCACTATTAGGAGGTGTGGCTTTTTTGGATGGATGTGCTTGTTCAAAGAAGTATGTCACTAGGGGTGGGCTTGAGGTGTCAGAAGCTCAAGTGAGGCCCAGTAACTCTCTCTCTTCCTGTTGCCTGTGGATCTGAATATAGAACACTCAACTACCATGTCTGCCAGAGAGCTGCCATGCTTTCCACCATGACAAGAAAGGACTGAAACTCTGAATTGTGAGCCAGCCCCAATTAAACCTTTTCCTTTTTAAAACTTGCCATGGTCATGAATCTATCCACAGCAATAAAACTCCAACCAATTCAGAAGTTAGAATGAGGGATATTATGAGAGACATGACCATGCTTTTGTTTGGAAGAGTATGGAACCCTTTGGGATTTTGGACTAAAAAAGTGGTTGAACACTTAAGTAGGACTTAAAGGGCAGCATGGAAGGCAGTTGTGCTGAGAGTGAGCTCAACTATTGGGCTCAGCTCAAGAGGTTTCAGAGGAGAATAACATTTCTATGTGGTCATCTTGTGATATTTTGGAGAAGAGTGTGGCTGCTTTCTGACCTTGTCCAAAAAAATTCTACCTGAAGCTAAAATGAAGAGTTATGGATTAACAGCTTTGGCAGAAGAGACTCCCAGACAGACTACAACTGACTGTATTGCTTGGTTATTAGTGGCCACACTTATGCAGCTCTGTAGTGAAAAGGAGCTAGCTGAGCAAAATAAAATGCAAACGTAGGGTTTGAGGAGAAAGGGGCACCAGGGATTACAAAGGAGCTAAGTCCTGTATTCAAGGAGCTAAACAGAGTAAAGAACAATCTGATGCTAAGTGGAATAAAAGGAGTGAGGACCTTTGGACAAGACCTCACCAAGGTAGGCTTCCAACTCGTGAAAAGGAATTAAAAAAACATTAGGTATGGCAGTGGTGGCACACACATTTAATCACAGCCTTTGGGAAGCAGAGGCAGGCAGATCAAAAGCAGCCTAGTCTACAGATCAAGTTCCAGGACAGATGAGCTTAAGCTGTGAAGAAAACCATCAAAAATAGAAAGCTGGTGAAAATGTGTTTGAATGTGAGGACCCAGTTCTATCCCCCAAAGCATCAGAACTTGGCAGCCTTGGTTACATGGGTTCTTGGTTTATTGTCAAGGCTATAAGAGAAACAAGAAGGGAGTCATGGAATCTTCCTCTGTGACTAAGAAAAGACCCTAAGACTAGGCTTTGGCAGGTTTGTCCCTGCATGGTGGCCCAGAGGGCCATTGCATGAGGCTGTAAAGGTAAAGTTTGGATTTACCATGGAGACCCCAAGATGTTGGAGATGCCAGAGTATTGGGAAGAAGGAAGTGTGTTACAGTCAATAAAGCAAAGTAGATGGAGATCTGAAGCATGCTTTCCCATTAGACATAAAGATACAGAGTTTGGAGTTTGACCAGCTGGTTTTTGGTCTTGCTTTGTTCTAATATTAACCCATTATGTTTTCTTCCCTCTCTTTCGGAATGGTAATGTATATCACTGGGCATTATATATTGGAAGTATGCAGTCTGCGTTTTCATTTTGATTTTACAGGGAATTACAGTTAAGAGATTGCATGAGTCTATGAAGAGACTTTGAACTTTGGGTTTTTAAACAGTGCTGATATTGTGATAGCCTATGGGGACTTTTGAAGTTAGACTAAATGCACTATGCATTTAGATATGGTACAATGCGTGGGGACCAGGGAGTGGAATGTGGTGGCCTGAATGAAAATGACCTCCATAGGCTCATAGGGAGTGATACTATTAGGAGGTGTGGCCTGGTTAGAGGAGGTATAGTCTTGTTGGAGGAAAGATATAACTGGGGCTGGGTTTTGAAGTTTCAGAAGCTCAAGCCGGGCCCAGTGGCTCACTTCCCCTTCCTGTTTTCTGATGCCTGCTGATCCAGATGTAGATCTGACTCTCCAGCACCATGTCTGCCTGCATGCTGCCATGCTTTCAACAATGATAATAATGGTTTACAGCTCTGAACTATAGGCCAGCCCCAGTTAAATGTTTTCCTTTACAAGGGTTGCCCTGGCTTCTGTTCACAAGACTAAAACCCTAAGACACACAACTTTCTCAAGAGAAAGATTTTCAGAGTGTGTAAGTATGTGTGTATGTGAATGTGTATGTTTGTGTGAGTACACATAAAGACACACATTTAGGTATATAGTTATGAGATTCATTTTCCATTAGTCCTGAGTTTGAAAGTCCACAGGAATAAGAGTAATATGGAAATTACATCAATAGGAAAACATGAAGTAATTGAGGGAACTGAATGTATTGTGGTCCTGGTCCCTAAAATTGGACTTGGAGATTGAATAATGAATAATTAAACTAATTGATGTGAAATGGTTTTGCTCCTTAGGTTTATGGCAACTAGAATTTAGCATTATAACAGTTCATTGGAACATTTCAGCTATTAGGCCATACATGGACTCATGTATGAAAGAACCTTAGTTGTCAGTTCTCAATGGTACATTGGGACAGGTCACTGATATATATGTAACAAAAAAGTAAAGAAAATTCTGTTTTTCTTGCAATTCATGTTTTAAAACAATTATCAATGAGGAAGGTAAGGCTGATAATAGGAGAGAGACTAATGCGTGTAGGAATAATCAGTGTATTATATTAATTTATGAGATTGTCAAACAACAAAATTTCTGTTTCTCTCCTCTCTCTCTCTCTCTCTCTCTCTCTCTCTCTCTCTCTCTCTCTCTCTCTCTCTCATAGACCTTAATCACCTAATGCTGTCTGGCATTTCTTCATCTTTCTTAGTTTCTAAAGAAATTCATACAATGAAGTTTGCTTGTACTTACCCCTCCCTATATTCCTCTCATAACCACCCCCTTTCTTACCCACCCAGCTTTATGCCCCTTTTAAAATTTTAAGCCCATTAAATACAGCTGATGCTGTCCACATATTCTTGCATGTGTGATCTTTCACTGGAACACGGTTGATTTCCCAGGGGCCACACCTGAAAGAAAACCAACTTTTTCTTTCTCTAAAGTTATCAGATGCCAACATTTCCTTAGTTAGGGGGATGATGTCATGCCCAACTCTATGTTGTGATTTTTTTAATGGCTTGAGTTTGCAAAGTCCTTGTGCATGAGGTGTCAGCTTCTGTGAATTCATATGTATAAATGCCCTCCTGTGCCTAGAAAATGCTGTTTCCTTGTGATCATCTTTTGTTCTTAAAATTTTTCTGTCTTTTCTTCCACAAAGATCTCTGAGCCTTGGGAGACAGTGATGTGACATAGATATCCATCCTTTCTAGTGCTTATCATGATACATACCTTATTCTCTGAACCTTGACCACTTGTTGTTGGCCACTACATTAATCACCAACAGTACTAATCTGTGGGTACAATGCTAACTCAGTAGAAGTCTTTTTAATACTACATTCATTTAGTAGAGTAATGGTAGTAGGATCTCCCTTAGGGTCTATGTCCTGTCTAGCCACAGGTCCCTGATAATAGTTTTATGTATGAGTTTCATCTTAAGAAGAAGTCATTAAATCCAATAAGAAAGTGGTGGGTTACTCCCAAGACATTTGTGGCACTATTACACTGATAAGAATATCTTCCCAGACCATTAATTGTAGCTTGAATGGATCACAGTTAGATACAATTGATGATTATTTTTCTCCTTCTTTAGCTCACGTGGCCCACTAGCCAGAAGGGTTGGAATTTACAGGTCAGTACCAGCTTGCTTTCTCTATATTCTATGACTCAAATATGTGGTATCTTTATCAGTAGGGTCTACATCCATGTTATGGAGACTAACCAAGTTCATTGGCTATATATAGGCTTTAATCTTTGGGGACTTATGGGGCCCTACTGGCCAACAAGTGCAAATGAGGAAACCCATTCCTGGACTTTATATTTGTTTGTCTGTGATGCCTACTAGGAACATCATTGCCCCGTTATAAGGTAACACCACTTAAACTCTATTTTGTGCATGTGTATATTTTAGGAAGCTTCTACATAGGAGGTTTCTCTGTAGCTTTTTTGTAATGTCTGTAATGGTTGCTGGTTATGACTTCCATCATCTTCTCTTCCACTCTACTCTCCCAATCCTCACTTCATTTAAAGTTAAAAATGTGAAGACTGGTCCAGAAAACTTATTATAGAACCAACCTCCTTGACAGAGACATATGTATTCTGTATTCTGATACAACACACCTAATGTAGATTCTATTTATGAACTCTGAATTACAAAAAAATATAGAAAGAACAATATTCATTACAAAAGCTCAGCTCAGCTATACTTCTGAACGCTAGTCCTCTTTTATGTATTAAAGTATTCGATCTTTCAAGAAACCTACAATTTAAGACTTGACTTACCCAAACAAGTATAATTAGGATTCTGTTTACTCTCTATATTTTGGTTTTATAGTAAAGAGGCACCTTTTAGGACAAAATTACTGACTTTAGGAATTTATTTGCTTTCACATCTTTGCATTTATACATTTATTTATATATTTACAAAGCTGCTCAGCTAAGATTTAAATTCCTTCTTCCTATCGTTTTTCCTTCATACTCAACTTTTGTTTTTCACTTCCTTTTCTGAATGTACATGTTGTTACTGAATACTCTGTGTGCCTGGAGCTGGAACTACATGCCAATGATAAAGAGATAAATTAGGGAGGGAGGGGTTCTAGGCACTGTAAAGGTTGCCATATGTTGGAAGCATAAACAAACAGGAGAAAGTCTAATTTCATACAGTGACAGAGCAAATACAGAGTCCTTGGGGATTATATACAAGAGACCTTATGGTTAAAGTTTATATCAGTGATGTCTAAGCTGAGCGCTGGGGGATCAGGTGCAGTTGCCAGTAAGAGAGGGCAGAGGAATATTTCTCCCAGAGGATACTGTGGGAATAGGTTCAGATGTAAGATTCAGCACAAAGCTGCTGCAAATTTAATACTTGGATAGAGATGACAGGTAAATTTAGTGAGTTTGTAGGAAAAAGAAATGGAAGTCAGAAAATGAACTCAATAGAAATTTGTTAGTTATTTGAATTTTATATTATCACTTTTTAAAATTACATTTTTTTGGAGAATTTTATACCTGAGTACTATATTTTCATGATTTCCATGTCTTCCATTCCTGTTTCAAGTCCTCTTGTGACCTACCTCCACTTCTTATCAAACTCATGACCTCTTCATTATTATTGTTATATATACAGCCATATACACATTTATACATAAACACAACATTCTGAGTCCATTTAGTGTTATTCATATATATGTGTGAGCATCAGTTTCCACTAAGATTCATGTATATTTGCTAACATTTGTTCTTCTCTGGTTATCTGCCAATTTCTTGATGAAGGCAATTAGTGCTATGAACTTTCCTCTTAACACTGATTTCACTATGTCCCATAAATTTGGGTGTTGTGCTTTCATTTTCATTGAATTCTAGAAAGTCTTTAATTTATTTATTTCTTCCCTGTCCCATGATCATTGAGTAGAGAGTTGTTCAGTTTTTTTAAGTTTGTAGATTTTCTGATATTTCTGTTGTTTAATTCTAGCTTTACTCCATGGCCGCCTGATAAGATACAAAGAGTTATTTTAATATTTGTACTGGCTAGGTTTGTGTCAACTTGACACAGCTGGAGTTATCACAGAGAAAGGAGCTTCAGTTGGGGAAATGCCTCCATGAGATCTAGCTGTGAGGCATTTTCTCAATTAGTGATCAAGGGCCTCTTGTGGGTGGGACCATCTCTGGGCTGGCAGTCTTGGGTTCTATAAGAGAGCAGGCTGAGCAAGCCAGGGGAAGCAAGCCAGTAAAGAACATCCCTCCATGGCCTCTGCATCAGCTCCTGCTTCCTGACCTGCTTGAGTTCCAGTCCTGACTTCCTTGGTGATGAACAGCTGTATGGAAGTGTAAGCCAAATAAACCCTTTCCTCCCCAACTGCTTCTTGGTCATGATGTTTGTGCAGGAATAGAAACCCTGACTAAGACAAATTGGTACCAGCAGAGTGGGGTATTCCTGTGACAACCTGACCATGTTTTGGGGAGGACTGTGGAAGGACTTTGGAACTTTGGGCCAGAAGATCAATTCTGTGTTAAGAGCTCTGTGGGATGTTGTATAGGAGCTTGGAAGATAATATTGAGAACAGCGCAGAAGATGGAGGCCTGGCTTGTGAAATTTCAGAGGGAAAATTAAAGACTCTTTTCAGGCCCATTGTTACTTTGTGAAGATTCTGTGGTTCTGGTTAGCTGGGGCTGAAGAATCAGCTGTGATTAACAAGGTACCACAACTACTAAAGCAAAAACTTGGCATTACTGGGACTATTGATGCTGGTTAGCTGGAGCTAAGAAATTAGAGGTGATTAAGAGACCAGTATCATTGAGGTGACATCTTCTGGGAAATGCTTTATGAAAGCACAAGGAGGCTGTGTTCCAGAAATAGCCATGGTTGTACCTTGTGCTGTGACTGGACTTGGTAATGTGTAAGAGTTACCTAGGTGGTACTGGTTTTAGAGGCATGAAGGAGTCATGCAGAGCAGCTGAGGCCACGGAAGCACTGTGAAGGTGCAGCCTCGGTTGCAATTGATGGCCCAGGACTGAAGGGGTCATGCAAAGGAGTTGAGGCTCTGGACCATAAAGAGAGCCTATGAGAGGCTAGTGTTGAAGCCTAGCTACAGAAGCATTTTGGAGATGCTAGTACCATGAGATGACCACCAAGAACAGCAGCAGCAATGGAGTACAGGCATCTGGAGCCTAGAGGACAACGTGTGTGCTACAAAAGGCATGGCTGGAGAAGTGACCCAAGCTCTTGGAGGAGCCCAGAAGATTGTGAGTTGGATCCCAGACATTGGAAGGTTGGAGATTGATTTTTGCTTTTGATTGTGACTGTGCTCTGATATTTTTCCCTCTTGAAGGAAGGTTTGTTTTTGTTTTATTTGTTTGTTTGTTATTTTTTTTTTAATGAAGCCCACAGTTAAGAGACTTTGAATTTTAAAGTACTTTGAATTTTAAAAGATACTGGATATTTTAAAAGGATTGTACTTTTAGTATGTAAAGACTGTGAGACTTTTAAGTTTTTTAAGATCTTGGGGATGAGTAAGAACTAAGGATTGAGGCTTACTAGTGATTTGTTTGTGTGTCAAGTTGACAGGGGTCAATTGTACTGGCTAGTTTTGAGTGTCAACTTGACACAGCTGGGATTATCACAGAGAAAGGAGCTTCAGTTGGGGAAATGCCTCCATGAGATCTAGCTGTGAGGCATTTTCTCAATTAGTGATCAAGGGCCCCTTGTGGGTGGGACCATCTCTGGGCTGGCAGTCTTGGGTTCTATAAGAGAGCAGGCTGAGCAAGCCAAGGAAGGCAAGTCAGTAAGGAACGAACATCCCTCTGTGGCTTCTGCATCAGCTCCTGCTTCCTGACCTGCTTGAGTTCCAGTCCTGACTTCCTTGGTGATGAACAGCTGTATGGAAGTGTAAGCCGAATAAACCCTTTCCTCCCCAACTTGCTTCTTGGTCATGATGTTTGTGCAGGAATAGAAACCCTGACTAAGACAATGTTAAGTATCTGTTGAGGCTTACTTTATGACTGACTGTGTGGTCAGTTTTGGAGAAAATTCCAGGTGCTGAGAAGAAGGTATATTCTTTTGTGTTTGAGTGAAATGTTCTCTAGATATCTGATAGGTCCATTTAATTCATAACATGTTAGTTTCATTATTTCTCTGTTTAGTTTGTCTGGATGACCAGTTGATTTGTGACAGTGGGGTATTGAAGTCTACCAGTATTAATGTGTGAGGTCCCTTGTGTGATTTATGCTTCAACAATGTTTCCTTTACAAGTGTGGGTGCCCTTGTATTTGGGGCATAGATGTTCAGAATTGAGACATCATCTTGGTAGATTTTTTTTTTCCTTTGATGAGTATGAAGTGTCCTTCCCCATCTGTTTTGGTTAATTTTGATTGAAAGTCTTTTAGATATTAGAATGGTTATTCCAGCTTGCTTCTTGAGTATGTTTGCATACACAATCCTTTCATAGCCCTTTATTGTGAGGTAAGGTCTATCTTTCTTGCTGAGGTTTGTTTCTTGTATGCAGTAAAATAATGGATCCTGCTCTTGCATCCATTCTGCTAGCTTGTGCCTTTTTATTGCAAAATTGAGGCCATTGATGTTGAGAGATATTAATGTCCAATGACTACTTTTTTTTTATGTTGGTAGTGGTAGTGTGTGTGTGTGTGTGTGTGTGTGTGTGTGTGTATGAAGCAGGTACATTTCCCCTGGGTTTTTGTTGTTGTTGTTGTTGTTGTTGTTGTTGTTGTTGGTGGTGGTGGTGGTGGTGGTTTTTGTTTTGTTTTACTGCTTTGGAGTTATTTACTTCCTATGTTTTCTTGGGTGTAGCCAACCACCTTGGGTTTTCTTTCTTGTACCTTCTATAGGGCTGGATTTGTGGATAGATATTGTTTAAATTTGGTTTTGCCGTGGAATACCCTGTTTCCTCCATCTATGCTGATTAAATGTTTGCTGGGTATAGCAGTCTGGTGTGACATTTGTGGTCTCTAAGCCTCTGCATGAAATCTTAGGCCCTTCTGGCTTTTAGCGTCTCCGGTGACAAGTCAGGTATTTCTTGGCCCTTTCCTTTTGCAGCTTTTAATATTATTTCTTTGTTGTACGTTTAGTATTTTGATTATTGTGTGGTGGGAAGATTTTTCTCTTCTGGTTCACTCTATTTGGTGTTCTGTAAGATTCTTGTATGTTTATAGGCATCTCTTTCTTTAAGTTGGGAAAAATTTTTAAATGATTTTATTGAAAATATTTTCTGGGCCTTGGAATTGGGAATCCTCTCCTTTTATTCCCATTATATTATTAGGTTTGGTCTTTTCATATTGGCCCAGGTTTCTTATATATTTGTGAAAGGAATTTTTTTTTGATTGAACATTTTCTTTGACTGATGTATCGATTTCTTCAATCACATACTCTACAACTGAGATTCCATCTTGCATATCTGTTAACAACGCTTGCATGTATAGTTCCTGTTCTCTTCCCTTGGTTTACCATGTCCAGGATTCCTTCAGTTTATGTTTTCTTTATTGCTTCTATCTCCATTTTCAGGTCTTGAACAGTTTATTCATTTTCTTCACTTGTTGGATTACATTTTCCTGCATTTAAATAAAGGGATTTATTCATTTCCTCTTTAAAGGCCTCTCTCATCTTCATAAGATTTGACTTAAGGTCATCTTGTACTTTGGCCATATCCAGCGCTTGTTGGAGTAAGATCGATAGGCTCTGGTGCACCATATTGCCCTGGCTCAGATTGGGTTTTTATGCTAACCTTTAGCCATCTGGGTTTCCCTGGTGTTGGATGAATGTTACTGATTCTGGAAGCCTCCTCAGGGAGGCATGGAAAGCTGTGGTCCTGAACATGGAGCTCAGGGAACAGCATTCTCTTCACTTTAGCTGGCTGTGCCTCCCGTGTATCTAAATGTTCCTGGGACCTTTTGGGTCTCCTAGGGAAGTCAGGTTGAGCAGTTGGCATGAAGCTGGAGCTCAGGAGATAGCATGCAGCTCACTGCTGCTGGAAGTGCCGCTGGGGAACCCAGATTACAGGAGATTGGTGGAAAAGGGGTTAAGCTCTCCAGGGGTATTCCTACCCCACCCCCCTGCTGTAGGCTCCCTTAAGAAGGAAGATGTGCTGTGGGCTACTTGATGGAGCCCAGGGGACAGCTGGCAACTCACCTCTGCTGGTTGTGCCCCATTTTCTTTTTTTTAACATCTGAATTAAAAGATGGATTCAAGTTGGTGTTCAATGAACAGGTTTTAAGCAGCACTTTGGTATAAAGTTAAAGCAACTTGAAAATGAGTTCCGAGCATGTGTAATTTATAGCCAACAACCAGAGTGTTTGAATTGTGTAAAAGGCAGCAGAGGATACCTTTATTTCTAGCCCTTGCCTGATTTTTTTTTTCACATAGCTAAGAAAATTGCCCAGATTACTTAATATGAAGGTATGGCAGGTGGGAGAAAGCAGTTTAATCCTTCTCTTGTAAAATTCGGATCACAAAGAGGGATAATTTCACCAGCCTACAATTGACCCATTGCCTGTTTCTCACTGTGACTTTCCCAGAGCGTTCTGTGTGTCTTTCAAAATTTTGGCGATTTTGCATTGTTTAGTTAAGGCAGCATTCCTGTGGTGTACATACATACTTTCAGGTGCCTGGCCATAAAGAGAGTGTGACTCACTTTAATGGTACAAAGAATTTTATTTTTTTGATTTCAGTGCCAAGTCCTATAGAGCCTTTCCTAAGTAAAAGTAAGTGGGTGTACGTAAAACAATGGACTGCTTTTGATTCTCATGGGGGAGGACTCTCAGCTTCTATCCTCAAAGACAAAGAGGTTTTGTGGAAACATTGTCGCAATGTAATAAAAACAGTAACAGCAGTAAGTGTTTACGAATTAAACCTCACAGTGTATCCATGATGGAGGTGCTTGTTATATCTTCATATTTCATATCTGGAAACTGAGGTAAGCCAAAGGCAAAGGGAGAAGGCAAGGTCAACCATGCCTGGCCTTAGCCCTATGCACTCGCCTCTAGCTGTGCCACCCACAGTTCAGAGAAAGCTGTAGGCGTGGTACAGGGGGCTCTGTTTTGGAAACAATTATACTGGGGTGAGTCCTGCTTAAGAGCCCTGGCAATCATTAGCAAAAGTTCAGTACCAATGCTTTCTCTCCATCTGTTAAACCATCCCTTGGTATCACTGTGATTTGGGGAAGAAGCTGTTACCCATACACAGCTGTCTTTGCCATAGACAAAAATCATAGAACAAAGGATCGAGGGTCATAAGATCTCCATTCTGCATACTTCTGGGTAAGCCATTTGGTGACTTTTGACCTTGGTTTCTGTCATTGTGTCTGTAAGACAGGACAGAATGACTCATAATTACACTTTTACTTGACAATGGAGATTAAATGAGCTCTATCTTCCATTTCTAACAATCTGTAAGAATCTAATAACCTGAGAGTTTAGTTAGCATAACTTCTATAGCCAGGCATGAGGCAAGCCCCTGGGCATAACTGTCAGGGATAACCTAGATGCCATTAACCTCTGGACACGCCTGTAAGGGATTGTCTCAGTTTACTGAAGTGAGAAAAACTCACACCGAATGGAGGCAGGATCTTCTGACACTAGCCCAGATCTACAGTTTGAGGGAAGAGCTTTTGTCTTTTGCCTACCTGACGTTATTCCTTAACAGGGAGTCTACCTACTCTATAAGTACAACATCAGAATCCAGCTACCATACCTTTCCAGTCCAAGCTGAAGGCCAGGGTTCCGCGGCAGTCCTTCAGGCCTCCAGTACCAGATGGGGACTGCTGGAACATCCGGCTTGAACAGACTATGCAACCTCTGGTTCTCAGCTTCTTCATGGTGGGACCATCCATATTGTAGGGTACAAACAAGTCAAATAAATCTTTTTATTATATATGTATTCTCTTGCTTGTGTTCCTCCAGAAAAATCATGACTAATACAACTTAGGAGGAAAACAAGAGAGAAAACCCTAGAAGATGGGAGACAGAAGTGCCACAGGACTGGGAATATCTGAACAGCCAGTAGCCAGAGTAAGAAGAGGCATCAATCAGGTTACCATGAGGCCTTGAGGGAGTCCTGAGGAAGATAATGCTTAATGATGGAAAAGATTAGCTCTACACTAAAAGTGTCTTAGCTGTCTATCAAATGTATCAAGAGGAATTGCTAGTGCTAGGCATGCCAAGGAACAGAATCATATGACCCATATCCAGAAGGGAAAGGTGAATCAATAGAAGTCTCAGAAGGCAGTCAGGTGGATTAAAGTAGGTATTGTAAGTGTGTTTATGTGTGTGAGAAGCTGAATGAAAGATGCTTATTATGAGGAGTAAATTAATAAGAGAAAATATTCAAAGCAATTGTGTAGCAATGAAGCCTATACTATACAAAACATGGAGGGATGGCAGCAACCACTGTGAAGAGCAGGAATACAGTGCTAAGTCTTGAACCAACGGCAGGACAGAGACATGGAACCCACAGTCTAAACAACACTGAAATCTTCTATGTGAGGTATAGTTATGGGGCTGGAGATGGTTTAACAGTTAAGGGCACTATCTGATCCTCCTGAAGACCTGGGTTTGATTCCCAGCACCCATATGATGGTCCAAGTCTGTAGCTTCAGGTCTAGGTGATCTCAACACACTTTCCTGCTGTACTTGGAGACCAAGCTTGACACTAACATAATATACAGACATACATGCAGATAAAATACCCATATATATGCAATGCTATTTTAAAAATTTGAAAGAATTTTAGTTAGTTCTTTCAAATGAAGATAAAAGGAACAGAGAAAAATATAACCTCAATTCAAAAGTAGGAAAGAAGGAAAATTGATACTTGGGAAATAAAGCAAGATGACTTTTTAGTTTACTTTTTTTTTTTTGGTTTTTTGAGACAGGGTTTCTCTGTGTAGTCCTGGCTGTCCTGGAATTCACTTTGTAGACCAGGCTGGCCTTGAACTCAGAAATCCGCCTGCCTCTGCCTCCCGAGTGCTGGGATTAAAGGCGTGCGCCACCACGCCCGGCTAAGCAAGATGACTTTTTAAATCAGTCATTTGTCCATTAATCAGAGAGTCCAAATACACTTATTAAAATGTATATGTAAACTGTATGGGAGAGCAGATAAAGAGGGAAATGTGTGGATCAGGATCAGGTGTGGGGAGAGACAGGAGGAAGGGCCAGAGGGCCAGAAGAATGAGGGGTGGGGGTGGGGCAGAATCTCTAGGAAACCTCAGACCTGGGTTGGGGAAGGCTCCCAAGAGTCAATGAAGGTAACCTTAACTAAGATGCCTAATAGTGGGGACATGAAACCAGAAGAGACCACCTCCTTATAGCCAGGCAAGACCCTCACCCCCATGTGGACTGAACCTATCCACAAACTTTGGACCCAAAGTTTGTCCTGTCTAAAAGAAGTAGAGGAACAAAGATGGAGCATAGGCTAAGGGAATGGCCAACCAATAACCAGTCCAATTTGAAACCCATCCTATGGGCAAGCACTAATTCCTGACACTATTAATGATACTCTGTTATGCTTGCAAGCAGGAGCCTAGCATGACTGACCTCTGAGAGGCTCTACTAGCCACTTATGACTGACCTCTGAGAGGCTCTACTAGCCACTTACTGAAATAGATGTAGATATCCACAACAGCTTACTGAAACGGATGTAGATAACCACAGCCAAACATCGGAAGGTTGAGGACTCTTATGGAGGAGTTGGGGGAAGGATTGAAGGCCCTGAAGTGGGTAGGAACTTCAAAGGAAGACTAATAGAATTAACTAACTTGGATCCTTGGCAGCTATCAGAGAATGAGCCACCAACCATTTAGCATACTTGAGCTGGATCAAGGTCCCTGACACATAGGGCTCCCTTGTCTGGTCTCAGTGAAAGAGGATGTTCCTATCCCTGCAGAATCTTGATGCACCAGGGTAGGGGGATATCTAGGTACCCAGGGGTGTCTCATCTTCTCAGAAGGAAAAGAGCCCAAGGCATGCAACACACACACACACACACACACACACACACACACACACACACACACACACACACACACACGCCATGAGGCCAGAAGAGAATGCAAAATCCCCTCAACGATCCACCTATCACCTCATGAGCAGATCTGGTTCTATCTGCTTTACGGGAAGGTACCACTGCGCTAACTAAGCTCTGCCCAACTGATTCCTTTTCATTGAAAATATGTCACATATATCAGTATATGTGTTATGCATAAACATACACATATAAACATCAAATCATATGCATAATATTCTTAAATATTATAAAATAACTCCATTTTTTATTCTCTAGAAATTAAACCAGACTTCACATACTGTTTTAGGATTGAATTTTTACTCTTCTATGTAATATGTCTTGAAATTCACCCTTGTTGAACTGGCTTGTTTTCATTGTTATCCCACTGCATATATTGGTTGGAAATTATTTGTGCTATTGGTGTATATTTAAGAGCTCATTTTCTTCTTTCTTTGTTTCTTTCTTTGTTTCTTTCTTTCTTTCTTTCTTTCTTTCTTTCTTTCTTTCTTTCTTTCTTTCTTTCTTCCTTTTTTTTTTGTTTTTTTTTGTTTTGTTTTGTTTTTTCGAGACAGGGTTTCTCTGTATAGCCCTGGCTGTCCTGGAACTCACTCTGTAGACCAAGCTGGCCTCGAACTCAGAAATCCACCTGCCTCTGCCTCCCAAGTGCTGGGATTAAAGGTGTGCACCACCATGCCCAGCCCAAGAGCTCAATTTCTTTATGACCATTTCTGTGTCTGTGTCTCACTGATTGTACACAAGCACTTTCATAGGCCATTTATCTTGAAGTGGAGGGGCTTAGTAATAAGGCATTTCCATATATAGGCAGACGTTAGTCCACATTGTTTCTCCAATAGGTTAGGATAAGTTCCTTTAGGTTGTGACTGAGCTTGCATCCTTCCTAGATCTCCCAGTACTTGATATTAATCTGTTTCCTAGCACTTATGCCAGTATGATGAAATGATAGTAATTTTGAGTTTTCTTTGCTCTGATGAGAATGTAATGACCTTTGACTTTTTCTGTGAGATATGCCCTGATTCAGTGCAGCTCTGTGAAGTAGTCCTCCTGCCTCAGTATAGGGCTGTTGCTTCTCTTTCCTTTTTATTCAGAAGGTTATATGCTATTTATTTATTACTTATCCACTTAAAATTTATATTAGTTTTATTTTGATGGGGGAACCTTCCAGGTAACTTCCTAAAGCACCTGGCTTATGTTTTTCATTTAAAATTTTTTATTTATATTTTAGGTTACATTTGATGGTTTCAGTGTATAAATTTTTTCAATTTTTTTATTAGATAGTTTCTTAATTTACATTTCAAATGCTATCCCAAAAGTTCCCTATACTCTCCCCCAGCTCTGCTCCCCTACCCACCCACTGCCACTTCTTGGTCCTGGCATTCCCCTGTATTAGGGCATATAAAGTTTGCAATACCAAGGGGCCTCTCTTCCCAATGATGGCTGACTTCTGCTACATACTCAGGTAGAGACATGAGCTCTAGGGGTTCTGGTTAGTTCATTTTGTTGTTCCACCTATAGGGTTGCAGACCCCTTCAGCTCCTTGGGTACTTTCTCTAGCTTCTCCAGTGGGGGCTCTGTGTTTCATCATATAGATTACTGTGAGCATCCACTTCTGTATTTGGCAGGCACTGGCATAGCCTCATATGAGACAGCTATATCAGGGTCCCTTCAGCAAATTCTTGCTGGCATATGCAATAGTCTCTGGGTTTGGTGACTGATTATGGGATGGATCCCTGGGTGGGGTAGATTCTGGTTAGTCCATCCTTTTGTCTTAGCTCCAAACTTTGTCTCTGTAACTCCTTTCATGGGTATTTTGTTCCCTATTCTAAGGAGGAATGAAGTATCCATATGGTGGTCTTCCTTCTTGATTTTCTTGTGTTTTTCAAATTGTATCTTGGGTATTCTAAGATTCTGTGCTAATATCTGCTTATCAGTGAGTGCAAATCTAGTGACTTCTTTTGTGATTGGGTTACCTCACTAAGGATGATATCCTCCAGATCCATCCATTTGCCTAAGAATTTCATGAATTCATTGTTTTTAATTGCTGAGTAGTACTCCATTGTGTAAATGTACCACATTTTCTGTATCCATTCCTCTGTTGAGGGAAATCTGGGTTCTTACCAGCTTCTGGCTAAGGCTGCTATGAGCATAGTGGAGCATGTGTTCTTATTACCAGTTGGAACATTTTCTGGGTATGTGCCCAGGAGAAGTATTGCTGGATCTTCTGGTAGTACTATGTCCAATTTTCTGAGGAACTGCCAGACTGACTTCCAGAGTGTTTGTATAAGCTTGCAATCCCACCAGCAATGGAGGAGTGTTCCTCTTTCTCCACATCCTCACCAGCATCTGCTGTCACCTGAATTTTTGATCTTAGCCATTCTGACTGGTGTGAGGTGGAATCTCCAGGTTGTTCACTGTCTTAATTTTAATGCAGTCAAATTTAATGATATTTTCACTATAATTTGAATTTTTACTTCATCATAAATTCTTTCTTACTCTGAAATAGAGGTATATTTTGTATAATTATATTTGTTCATAATTTTTCTTTCATATAAATCTTAAATTCAACCGGGCATGGTGGCACATGCCTTTAACTCCATTACTCGGGAGGCAGAGGCAGGTGGATTTCTGAGTTCGAGGGCAGCCTGGTCTACAAAGTGAGTTTCAGGACAGCCAGGGCTATACAGAGAAACCCTGTCTCGAAAAACCAAAAAACAAACAAACAAACAAACAAACAAACAAAAAACTTAAATTCACTTCATATCAGCTTTATGTGTTTTTTCAATTCTTCAGTGCTGTAGTCAGTTGTAACCATTTCTTACTAATGGATCTATAAATGACAATTATACTTTTTGTAAGTAGTTTTTGAATGAATAGTGTTTTGAGGTGCATAGGCTTCTGTTCTCTCTGGCTCAGTCTACTCTCTTCACAGCCTATTCACATATTATTTATAGCCATGGCTGCAGAATTTACGAGATGAGTGCAATGAGAGACAATTATATTTATATTAAGAGAACTAGGGCAGACTCAGAAACATGAATATCATATTTTTTCTCTCATTTATAGACCATACATTCTCTCTCTATGTACACACACACACACACACACACACACACACACACACACACAGGTAAACACATATATACACCGACACACACATTTTTAAGGCTTAAAATATACTTAAAAATCACAAAAGAAAAGGATTTTTAAAAGCATTTCATTGCTTCTTCTATTATGATTGTACCTGTTTACAGTATGTTTACCATTTTATTATTTGTAATGTAATTCAAGTTCCAGTAAACAACAGCAAACTGAACATCTAAGCTCCAATAGTTTAAACTACTTAGATTTTTACATGAAGAAAGTTTTGTGATAGACAATATAATTTTTATTGTTTCTGATAGTTAACTGTAAATGTTATTTCAACTTCCTGGTTTAGTGCATTTCTAGACAGACCATGAAATAATGCTGACCTTCCTATGTTGGAAGGAATTGTTGTTATATGTTCAAAATTATAAATGATTTTATTTGATGACTTTAATAATTGTATTGAAATATATTTATTATTTTTTTTCTGCTGTGTAAAAACATTAGTTAAGACAACTTTAGATAAAGCATAGTTTAGCGTATACTTTTTTAGAATCCCTCTTAATGACACTGTAATACCCTCATTGTGATAACTTTTGGGTTCTCAGGTAGGGATGCTATTTTAGGGTACTGTGGATCCTGCATGAATTGTGGTTGAGCCAGAGGAAGTAGGTTTCCAGGGATGGCTACTTGAAAGCTATAACCCAGTTTTCCAGTTTCTACCTTCTCTGTTTGCTGATCTGCCAGTGACATGAACAGGAAGCAAACAACTACAGGATCCTGTGTCCAGGATGTGAACTGCTCTGCCACGTCCTTCCTACCAGGACGAGCTGACTGAAACTGTAAGCCAAAAGAAACCCATTCTATGCTCTTTTATATTAAGGTGCTTCTGCCAGGTATTGTGGTAGATGTGATGCTGATGTAATTAAGCTTCAGCATATAATAGAAGAAGTAAAAGATCTTTCCTTGATATCGATATTAAGAGAAACACTTTCCAATATCAATGATTAACATGTTGATAATTATGCTTTTTTATATAAATGGGTATTTATTTTTCAAGACAGGGTTTCTCTGTATAGCCCTGGCTGTCCTGGAACTGGACCTCACTCTGTAGACCAGTCTGGCCTCGAACTCAGAAATCTGCCTGTCTCTGCCTCCCAAGTGCTGGGATTAAAGGCGTGTGCGACCACTGCCCAGCAAGTGGGTATCTTTTAATAGCTTTGTTTGTATCAGTTTACCTAGAGGTTCTCTAATAAAATGTGGTCTGGGTGTTTGAATGTTATAAATTGATTTCCACTCCATTCTATAGGCTGTGAGTTTAATGGTCACTTCCCAGAAGCATCCCTGTTCCTGTATAAGTTGTAAACTCTCCCGAGGCTGGCAGTCACACTGGATAAGGAGACATCCTAAAGACCGAATCTTAACCTAGTTAGTTGTTTGGAACCCTTCCTTCCCACGTAGTTTACCCTGTAGCACGGGTTAATAATACATCAGATGAGATTATTTGAGGCTTATTGATTGAAGAGAGAGGTATACAAGTGTGAGCAGGGGTGGGGAAGGAATCCAATAAAACAGAGTTTTCACTTCTCTAGACCTGCTATAAGAAAGCCAGAACTGTGAGTTAGCACTGATTGATAGAAGCTGGGCTCACAAGCTCTGAACTGCACCACCCTGCAGGGACCAAACACCGTGGACAGCCAGCCTCTCTCCAACATTCAAGTTTCTTGTTCACAGTGACCAAGTTCATCACGCAGCTGCAGGAGGGGCCCTAAGCAGTTCTGTCCTATGGCCTTGACATCCAGAGCCCAGATCAAGGCAGAGACTAGCGGAACGAAGAAAATAATGAGCGAGCTTTCCTCCAGTTCCCAGTGTGATGAAAGGCTGTAAGGGGATGGATGGATTTTCATTCTTTCCGGTTCTTATGCTGCATCTGTAGAAAAACAAACATGTTTTGTACTTAGTAGTAGATTACAGATAATTGTTTCGTGAGGTAAATCCAATGGAGGCATGACAGTATATCATTCTTTGCTCAAGTTTCCCATCTTTATTCATTAAATTAGACTTGTAGTTTTATCTCTTGCATGACTCTTGACTGAGTTCAGTGATGGTGGTGAACTTAGGGTGGATGTATTACGTAATTTTGTGAACTTTCTGGGTTTTTTTTTTCTTCATTTGTTATTGGTAAAAATCTTGTATAATAAAGCCTAGAGCGAAAAAAAGCCTCTAGCATTTCGAAGAGGAGATCAGTGGCCCTAGTAATTTTTTGGGAGTTTTTTTTTTTTAACCTACTAATTTAATTTTAAAGATGTTTTTTTTTTCTTTTAAAATATAAAATTTAGTATTCTTTAAAAATAAACCAGAATTTACCCATCCTGGGTAATTCAGACTTTTGGAAGGTTCACCTTCTGATTTTGTTGATCCTACAGCATCCCCGCTGACCATCCTGCCTTGTCCCTAGCTTCTTCATTGTCCTGTAAATTTTTCTTTTGTTTTTCTTTTGGTTTTGCAGCAGATAGAGGCCATTGAAAGAACCCCCATTTGTGGGTGCCAGGACCCAACTGGTACTTGTAAGATCTCCATTTGTGAGTGTTGCAACCCAGCTAATGCATCTATAACAGAACCCCTACACCCAGATTCAGGGAACATCATTAAAGAGAAAGGTTATAAGAACCAGAGGACCAGAATGACTGCTGAGAGGTAGTTTCTCCTGTTTTTTTGTTTGTTTGCTTGTTTGTTGTATTTGTTTTTATTTTGTTTTTTGTTTGTTGGTTTGATTTGCTTTGTTTTTTTTTTCCTTTATTTGTATTAAAATTACCAGTAAGGTGTTTCTAAGTCATTAATTCTGAGGCTTCATTTCAAATATCAAGTTCTAAATTCATCTTGGTATGTGTGATTTATGAAAAATAATTTTGTTCCAATTTGCATTTAGATTCTACCATGAGCACTTTTAGATCAATTGAATGGAATACTGTATTACTTATGTTTTTATTTGTTTTTATTTTATTCGATTGCTTTTTAATTATTAACTTACTAAGAATTTCACATGTGTATACTGTATTTACAGCATTTCCATTTCCCTGTCTACCAATCCAACTCCTTTTGTCTTCCCCACCCTTTTAAATAATCTATGACATCTTTTAGTACAAACTTTATGATATATATATATATATATATATATATATATATATATATATATATATATCATATGATATATATTTATCATTGAGTCCCATTAGTGTTGCCTGTATGTGCATGTGTTTAGAGCTGACCACTTTGGATAGATGATCTATAAGACTGTGTTGTCCCTGGTGGAAACTCATTCTCTTCACCTCAGCAGCCCTCGATTGCCTGATGCACATCACCTCAGGTCAGGATTCATGATGTCTCCCCCTTCCACATTGGTATGTCAACTGCTGTCATTGTTCAGTTTTGTGCAGGCAGCCACATTATTGAGGATTCATTGCTGTAGCATTCCTAACCTGTCTTGAAGACATAATCTGCAGTAGGCAAATCCTAGTCCTCCAGTTCTTACAAATTTTCTGGGTCCTCTTCTATTGTGTTCCTGAGGTGTAAAGATTGCATTATAGATATATCTTAGGAGCCTTTGTCACAAAAAGAAGCATCTTTGATGAGGGGTGAGAGCTACACTCACTTGTGAGTAGGGAGATAAATATTTAGGATATAGCTGGAATTAATGGCAATTTAGAAAAAACAGCCAGCAGGGATGCTTCCATATCAATTCTCCCATCGTAGTGTGTTCTACTCTATGATGTCTCTAGCCACAGGCTCTTGGCTGAGTTCACAGTACCAGTTCCCTCTTACTGAGTGAATCTTAAGTCCAGGTAGGCAGCTGTTGGTTGCCCCAGAGATATTAATGTTGTTATTATATCATTGAGATAGCTTGGTTAAATGATCAGTGTTTCAAGGGTTTTAGAGTTGGGTAGGAGAAAAGTTTATCTCTTGGCTGGCTGCATGTAATCATGTAATGCTATGAGAGCTAACTAGCAGGGCTGCTTTGAAATAAATTCTTCCAAGTCTTCTGTCATGTGTGGTGTCTTTATCTGGAAGCAACCAGAGAAAATAGCAATATCTTGTATTGGTTTTGGGGTGTCTCTTGGTCCTCTTATGACAGACAGCTGGAAGGGAGGTCTCTCTTTGCCTGGAACTTGGTGCTTTGGTTAGACAGTCTGTCTTAGTTACTTTATTGTTCTTATGAGCCACCATGACCAAAGATAATTGTAAAACCAAGCATCTGATTGGGAGCTCGATTAGAGTTTTAAAGACTGAGTCTGTGAGCATCATGGCAGCACGCTGGCAGGCATGGCTCTGGAACAATAGTAACAGCTTACATCCTTAAGGGCAAGTTGCATCACGCACACACACACACACACACACACACACACACACACACACACACACACACAGAGAGAGAGAGAGAGAGAGAGACTGAGACCTGACCTGGCATGGCATGTACTCTTAAAGCCACAGGCCCCACACCCTCCTCTAGACACACTTCCTCTATTGTAATCTTTCTTAAAACAGTTTCACCAATTAGGGACCAAGCATTCAAGTATACCAGCCTCTAGGGGTCATTCTCTTTCGAAATGTATAGTAGTAACTCAATTTAAACTATGAATATATACATAACCACACACACACACACACACACACACACACACACACACACACACACACACACACATTTTTTAAAGTGGGCATAGAGAATAGTTTTCCATTTTTTTCAGACACCCTTAATGTGCTATCTGTCCTCTATCCCTCTCCTTTTTATTTTCCCTTCCCTCCCAAGATAAGTCCCCTTTCCATTTTGTTCTTTCCCTCTTTAAGCATCCGATAAGCCCCTCTCTAAATCTCCTTCTTTCCCCTCCCTCTGTGGCCCCCTGTTACTTTTCTGGCTTCTTGGTAAAGAAGCTAAAGAACCAGAACCATGAGACACAGATAAGAGAATGGGGCTTGTCTTTCTGGATTGGGGTTACCTTCCTGAGAAGAGTTTCCAGTTTTACCCAACTGCTGCCATTTGTTTTTAAGCTGAATAGAATTCACATATGCATTTTAAAGCTGAATAGAATTCATATATGTGCATATATGACACATTTTTACTATCCATCTATCCATTCATCATTTGATAGATATCTAGGCTGCTTCTTTTTCTTACCTATTGTGAATAGGGAGGCAATAAAACATGGCTTAAAATGTGTCCATGTAGAAGGAGATCTAGTATTTGGCTTATATGTGAAGGAGTGGTGTAGCTGGGTCCTATGGTAGATACCCTTTGCGCATTCTTCACAATGATTTTCATAGTGACTGCACTACCTTGTAATTTTGTAATTCTACCAACATTCTCTCCAGCCTTGTTGTCTGCTGTATTTTTTTTTTCGAGACAGGGTTTCTCTGTATAGCCCTGGCTGTCCTGGAACTCACTTTGTAGACCATGCTGGCCTCGAACTCAGAAATCTGCCTGCCTCTACCTCCCGAGTGTTGGGATTAAAGGCTGTCTGCTTTATTCTTATCTTAAACATTCTTACCAGGGTAGGATGAAAGAAATCTCAAACTGGTTTTCACTAATACTTCCCTGATTGTAAGGATGATGAATACCTTCCTTTTTACTTTTTCTGTTTTATTCATAGCACATTTTTCATCTTCCTTCCTTCCTTCCTTCCTTCCTTCCTTCCTTCCTTCCTTCCTTCCTTCCTTCCTTCCTTCCTTCCTTTTTTTTTTCCTTNGTTTTTTTTGAGACAGGGTTTCTCTGTATAGCCCTGGCTGTCCTGGAACTCACTTTGTAGACCATGCTGGCCTCGAACTCAGAAATCTGCCTGCCTCTACCTCCCAAGTGTTGGGATTAAAGGCTGTCTGCTGTATTCTTATCTTAAACATTCTTACCAGGGTAGGATGAAAGAAATCTCAAACTGGTTTTCACTAATACTTCCCTGATTGTAAGGATGATGAATACCTTCCTTTTCACTTTTTCTGTTTTATTCATAGCACATTTTTTCTCCTTCCTTCCTTCCTTCCTTCCTTCCTTTCTTCCTTCCTTCCTTCCTTCCTTCCTTCCTTCCTTCCTTCCTTCCTTCCTTCCTTCCTTCCTTCCTTCCTTCCCATTTTGGGTGGAGGGGATTGGGTCATTTGTCATTTGTTGGTGTTTTGATTTCCCCTACCCCCAATATACCTTTTCTTAGTTACCCCTAAAACTTCTGGTAATGATATCTGTGAAAGTAGGCATGTGACACAGAACTTTGTTTGAGATGGTCACTTTTTGTGGACACTGTGTACGCCGGGCTAGCAGAAATAAGTGGTCTCAGCTTCCTATGTCACTTCTATACCTGGATTTTACATGAATTCTGAGAATTTGAACATAGGTCCTGATGACTTTGTGGTAAAGACTTTACCCACTGAGCCATAATCAGTCCAGCCCCTTAGATACTTAAAAGAACTAAATTGTACATATGCTTGATGGACAATACATAATTGATTAAATGCCCTTAAATGTAGCACTGTAGTAAGTACATTTAACAGCTGCTATTCCATTTTGTTCAGTTGCCTTTTGGCTAGAGAATGTAATATGTAAACTATTTAAATTTGTAAAGAATGTTTCTTGTCTTTCATATTGCCAGTTTTCTATATTGAATATATTTGAGAATGAGGAATTTTCTCCCATCTTGGTAACTTCAATCTCTGGGTTAAGCACTTCATTTGAGCTTTTGCACAATCTAGTTTTTACTGAAAAATTTTCATTGATATATATTTAAATTTTCTTTTCTTTTTGAGATATGATATAATTATATCAATTCTTCTCCCCCTTCCTCTTTCCAAGCCCTCCTGTAAACTTCCTTTCAAACTCATGCTCTTGTTTTGATTAATTATCGTTACATTCTAAGTTATTGTAATCTTACTTTATTTGCATGTTAATATTGGTTTGGGATCATACACATGCTGAGATGTAGCTATATATTTACCTATTCTTCCTTTTTGTAACACAGACTTTATATTTGCTTAGAGTATTTTTTTAAATTTCTTCTCATTGTTTGTTGGTTTACAGCTGTCTAAAAAGTGTCTTTATTCCTCCCTCTTTAACAGATAGATTCATTGAGTGTATATTTTTCATTCGACAGGCATCTTCTCAACACTACATACATGTGTATATGTAGCATACGTTACATACGTAATTCTACATATCATATTATATACATTTGAATCTTACTATTATTGAAACCAGGTTAACAGTGCTTCTCCCTGTCAGTGAGTTGTCTCTGTTCAATGTGATGCCCTTTGTTTCCTCGATACCCTGTAGATTTGTGGGGGTGCACCTAGTACTTTATTTATGTGCATATATTCTGCTTGTGATTCAGTTTACAGGATATGGAGATTACTATATATTCCAACAATTCTTGTACTTCCTGTAAATAATTGATTATTTCTCCTTGCAGATTTTGTTGTCTTATTCTGAAACTCAGATTCCATTGTGCTTTATCTGCTAGTGGTATATTTTTGAGTTGTTTAACTCCCCCTTTCATGTCTGTCTAAACTATATCTTGTATTATTTATGTAATTTTGTATTCAGTTTTATCAGTTATCTTGGCACCTGTTTCTAACCTGCCATTCATCCATTGGGCATTTAACAAACAGTACATGTTTTATTTTTGTTTAATTCATTTTAATCTTCAGAATTGTTACAATTTTTTTCCCTGCTTACATATTAAATTAAACATTTCCTTGTTTTATCAAGGAGGACTCTCACCATCATATTTACTTTTTTGTTTTGTTTTGTTTTGTTTTGTTTGAGACAGGGTTTCTCTGTATAGCCCTGGCTGTCCTGGAACTCACTTTGTAGACCAGGCAGGCCTCGAACTCAGAAATCCGCCTGTCTCTGCTCCCAAGTGCTGGGATTAAAGGTGTGCACCACCACAGCCCAGCTTCACCATCATATTTACAAAGAAGCAGAAGCAACTATAATGTTAAAGTGCTTTATAGATACTTGGCCATACTTATTTAATTTATAACTATAATGACCATTTATTAAATCAAGGAGAAATAGGTGCATCACAGTTGAAATAAAAGTAAACAAAGAATATAAAAATGATCATAGGATCGGCATTTTTATTTTGATATGACTTTGAGTATATAACATTCATTTAACTAGCCTGTATACCAACACATAACTCTTTGTAATATTTCAACAATATCTATGTTAAAAAGAGAAAACATTATGACAAATAAGTATGCTTTGATTTTTATTCAACAGTATGTAATAAGTATGCATATCTTTAAGGAGTTAAAAGAGAAATGGTTGAAAAGCTCTATTCATTTCTTAAAATAAGCTGTTTACATTGTAACAATAAGCTAGTTAGTATATTTTATAAAACAAAGAAAAAAGTCAAGGTTACAGTAGATTTTTGTTCTTAACCTCAAAAGGATAAGATAAAAAATGAAAATCTACATCCTTATAATTGGTATTCAAGCTAACTATGTTATCTCTTTGAAAACAATGTAAATAAACCAGGCATTTTTCTAAATGAGTATAAAGTACAAAACCTCATACACATTTAGGCTCTGAGCAATTACTGGGAGATTACCCTATGCTAATTCTCTAATACTAGTCTAGCGACTTCCCCAACTGTGCTCTCCAAATACTTGCAGTCTGAATCTTCCTGAGTTATTTCTGCTCCAGCACTCTGGCATTTCACTCAGGCATGTGTTGCTGGTCCACCATGACTAATGGAGATCTCCTGGTCTTTCCGTCTTCTCCTCTTCCATGTTTCTTCTTTTGCTTCCTCTTCTCTCTCCTTCTCCTCATGGTCCTTACTTGTGACCTCCAGTCCAGTAACCCAAACTCTGCCTTTCTCCACTCTCCCTAGTAGCCATTTTTTATTTAACCAGTGGTTTTAAAGGAGTAAGGTTTGAACAATAAAGGCTGAGGTATTTGAGAATTTGCTTGTCTTGGGGAAACTAGATCTTGTGGTATGGAATTTTGCATATGAATACAAGCAGCATCAAACCAACTCCCAGCAGAGGGAGTTGGTTTGATGCTGCTTGTATTCATATGCAATATGAACTTTTGGCAACACTAGACAGCAACCGTAGATAGCAGCAAACAGCAGTGTATGGGATGTTAATGTTAGCAGGCCTGAGATTCTAGAAACCTCAGTCATATAGACTCAGGTATCACAAGCACTGGATGGCTCTTACTCCAGTGTTGGGGCTGAATTCCTTACTCCATATTCAGCCTTTGATAGCAGATAGTAATGCAGTTCTCAGGGCTGTCTGAGACCCAGGCAGCTCCTTGGAATTTGTCCTGTGACTGGGCCCTAGCATTCCTTCTCTCAGGCTCTTTACAGCCTTTTCTCTGGCCCTGACAATCTTTTCTTTCATCTTCTCACTACCCTTGTTCTCTGTTGTCTTTGATCCGCATCATTTTGATCATGGCTGAAATGATGTCACTGTAGAACCTAGGAAAATGGCAGCTGTTGGCTCAGCTCACCACATGGCTTCTGTGATCTTGTCATCCTCTTCAAAGTAACCAACTCAGTCTTCTCTGCTGACTGGTGAGATAAACTTCTGCCTACACAGCCAGTAAGAGGTGTGGCACACTTAATTTCCACCAATCGTTGTTGTGGGAAATGCAATTCACTCTATGTCTGCAGGCCCCAGTGGGCGGGCTGGCTGGCCAGGCACTGGTAAGCATGGCCAGCCTGTTCTCATCTTGTGGAGACTGACTCAGAACTCCAAAATCTCTCCACCCAGCTCACTAAGTTCCCACTGACAGGTCACTACCATGCCAGCCCCATGCTTCAAAACTCCCATGGCGTTTTTGGGGTCCCACTTTTGGCAAACCCATGCTTTGCCCTTGTACCTTTCTCTCTGGAACCCAGTGGAGCTGGCACATGAAGGAAAGCACCACACAAACTTAGTTCAGAATCAATGGTAACTTAGTCAATGGGAGCAACAACTAGAATCCTGATTTAGTCTCTCCGGAGATTGTCTAAAGCAGGACCAAGTAGGAGCTCATAGGCTGTAGAAGTGGAAGAGCAGTTGGGTCAGCGTCCTTCTTGTCTCCATTTGCACCTAGGAGGTGGAGCTGTTCCACAGCTTTCTGTGCACTGGTCTTGCCAGGAGAAAGCTGGTCTCCCAGGAGTGCTGACATGGACTCAAAGACCCACAGAAGGAACAAGCTCCAGCCAGAGACACAAAGAACATCCAACACCAGACATAACCAGATGGTATAAGGCAAATGCAAGAATCTTACTAACAGAAATCAATACTACAGAACCAAGTTCTCCCACTACAGCAAGTCTTGATACCCCAACACACTAGAAAAGCAAGATTAGAATTTAAAATCATATCTCAAGATGCTGATAGAGGATTTTGGAAGGACATAAATACCTCCCTTAAAGAAATACATGAGAGCCGGGCGGTGGTGGCACACGCCTTTAATCCCAGCACTTGGGAGGCAGAGGCAGGCGGATTTCTGAGTTCGAGGCCAGCCTGGTCTACAAAGTGAGTTCCAGGACAGCCAGGGCTACACAGAGAAACCCTGTCTCAAAAAAAAAAAAAAAAAAAAAAAAAAAAAAAAAAAAAAAAAAAAAAAAAAAAAAAAAAAAAAAAAAAAAAAAAAAAAAAAAAAAAAAAAAAAAAAAAAAAAAAAAAAAAAAAAAAAAAAAAAAAAAAAAAAAAAAAAAAAAAAAAAAAAAAAAAAAAAAAAAAAAAAAAAGATAGGTAAACAAGAAATACATGAGAAAACAGGTAAAGAGGTAGAAGTTCTTAAAGAGGAAACACAAAAATCCCTTAAAGAATTACAGGAAAACACAAGCAAGCAGGTGAAGGAATTGTACAAAACCATCCAGGATCTAAAAATGGAAGTAGAAACAATACAGAAATCAAAGAGGCAACTCTGGAGATAGAAAACCTAGGAAAGAAGCCATAGATGCAAGCATCACCAACAGAATATAAGAGATAGAAGACAGAATCTCAGGAGCAGAAGATACCATAGAAAACACTCACACAACAATCAAAGAATGTAAAATGTAAAAAGATCCTAACCCAAAACATCCAGAAAATCCAGGACACAATGAGAAGAACAAACTTAAGGACAATAGGTATAGATGAGATGGGAGATTTTGAAATTAAAGGGGCAATAAATATCTTCAACAAAATGATAGAAGAAAACTTCACTAACCTAAAGAAAGAGATGCCCATGAACATATAAGAATTCTAGAGAACTCCAAATAGTATGGAGCAGAAATGAAATACCTCCAGCCACATAAGAATCCAAATACCAATTGCACAAAACAAAGAATAATAAAAGCAGTAAGGGGAAAATGTCAAGTAATGTATAAAGGCAGACCTATCAGAATTACACCTGATTTCTTCTTCTTCTTTTTTTTTTTTTCTTTTTTTTTTTTTTTTTTTTTTTTTTGGTTTTTCGAGACAGGATTTCTCTGTATAGCCCTGGCTGTCCTGGAACTCACTTTGAAGACCAGGCTGGCCTCGAACTCAGAAATACGCCTGCTTCTGCCTCACAGATGCTGGGATTAAAGGCGTGCACCACCACGCCCAGCTTATACCTGACTTCTTGCCAGAGACTATGAAAGCCAGAAGATTCTGGACAGATGTCATACAGACCCTAAGAGAACCCAAAACCAGCCCAGGCTACAATACCCAGAAAAATTCTCAATTTCCATAGATGAAGAAACCAAGGTATTCTATGACAAAACCAAATTTAAACAATATCTTTCCATGAATCCAGCCCTTCAAAGGACAATAAATGGAAAACTCCAACACAAGGAGGGGAACTATGCCCTAGAAAAAGCAAGAAAGTAATCTTTCAACAAACCTAAAAGAAGATAGCCACATGAACAGAATATCAACTCCCCAAATTAGCAGGAAGCAACAATGACTTTTCCTTAATATCTCTTAATATCAATGGACTCAATTCCCTAATAAAAAGACATAGACTAACAGACTGGTAACATAAACAGGACCCAAAATTTGGTGCATACAGGAAACCTACCTCAGTGACAAATATAGACACTACCTCAGAGTAAAAGGATGGAAAACAATTTTCCAAACAAATGGTCCCAAGAAACAAGCTGAAGTAGCCATTCTAATATCGAAAAATATCAACTTTCAACCTAAGATTATCAAAAAAGACAAGGAGGGACATTTCATACTCATTAAAGGAAAAATCTACCAAGATGAACTCTCAGTTCTGAACCTCTATGCTCCAAATGCAAGAACATCCACATTAATAAAAGAAACTTTACTAAAGCTCAAACCACACACACTGCACTGTGCACAATAATAGTGGGAGACTTCAATACCCCACTCTCATCAATGGACAGATCCTGGAGACAGAAACTAAACAGAGACACAGTGAAACTAACATAAGTTATGAAACAAAAGGATTTAACAGATATGTATAAAACATTTTATCCTAAAACAAAAGGATATACTTTCTTCTCAGCACCTCATGGTACCTTCTCCAAAATTGACCATATAATTGGTCACAAAACAGGCCTCAACATATACAAGAAGATTGAAATAATCTCATGCATCCTATCAGATCACCACAGAATAAGGCTGGTCTTCAATAACAACATAAATAGAAAGCCCACATACACCTGGAAGCTGAACCACATACACCTCTGCTCAATGATACCGTGGTCAAGGAAGAAATAAAGAAAGACTTTTTAGAGTTTAATGAAAATGAAGCCACAACATACCCAAACTTATGGGACACAATGAAAACAGTCCTAAGAGGAAAACTCATAGGTCTGAGTGCCTCCAAAACGGAACTGGAGAGAGCATACACTAGCAGGTTGACAGCACATCTGAAAGCTCTAGAACAAAAAGAAGCAAATTCACTAAAGAGGTATAAACAGCAGGAAATAATCGAACTCAGGGCTGAAATCAACCATGTGGAAACAAAAAGAACTATTCAAAGAATCAACCAAACCAGGAGCTGGTTCTTTGAGAAAATCAACAAGATAAATAAACCCTTAGCCAGATGAACTGGAGGCCACAGAGACAATATCCTAATTAACAAAATCAGAAATGAAAAGGGAGACATAACAACAGATCCTGAGGAAATCCAAAACATCATCAGATCCTACTACAAAAGGCTATACTCAACAAAACTGGAAAACCTGGATGAAATGGACAACTTCCTAGACAGATACCAGGTACCAAAGTTAAATCAGGATGAGATTAAACGATCTAAACAGTCCCATATCCCCTAAAAGAAGACAGTCATTAGTATAGAAACAGTCATTAATAGTCTCTGAACTAAAAAAAAGACCAGGACCAGATGGGTTTAGTGCAAGGTTCTATAAGACCTTCAAAGAAGACCTAATACCAATACTCCTCAAATTATTCCACAAAATAGAAACTGAAAGTACTCTATAGAATTTTTTCTCTGAAGTCAAAATCACTCTGATACCTAAACCACGCAAAGACCCAGCAAAGAAAGAGAACTTCAGACCAATTTCTCTTAAGCAAACATACTCAATAAAATTCTTGCAAACCAAATCCAAGAACACATCAAAAGGATCATCCATCATGGTCAAGTAGGCTTCATCCAAGAAATGCAGGGATGGTTTTATATATATATATACACGGAAATCCATCAACGTAATCTACTATATAAACAAACTCAAAGAAAAAAAAAAAACCTTACGATCACCTCTTTGGATTCCGAGAAAGCATTTGATAAAATCCAACACCCATTCATGATAAAAGTCTTGGAACGATCAGGAATTCTAGGCCCATACCTAAACATAATAAAAGCAATATACAGCATACCAGTAGCCAACATCAAACTAAATGGAGAGAAACTTAAAGCAATCCCACTAAAATCAAGGAGTAGACAAGGCTGCCCACTCTCTGCCTACCTATTCAATATAGTACTTGAAGTCCTAGCCAGAACAATTAGACAACAAAAGGAGATCAGAGGAATACAAATTGGAAAGAAAGAAATCAAAATGTCACTATTTGCAGATGTTATGATAATATACTTAAGTGATCCCCAAAATTCCACCAGAGAACTCCTAAACCTGATAAACAACTTCAGCAAAGCAGCTGGATATAAAATTAGCTCAAACAAATCAGTGACTTCCTCTACACAGTGGATAAGCAGGCCGAGAAAGAAATTAGGGAAACAACACCCTTCACAATAGTCACAAATAATATAAAATACCTTGGTGTGATTCTAATTAAGGAAGTGAAAGATATGTAAGATAAGAACTTCAAGTCTCTGAAGAAAGAAATCGAAGAAGATCTCAGTATGTGGAAAAATCTCCCATGCTCATGGATTGGCAGGATTAATATAGTAAAAATTGCCCTCTTGCCAAAAGAAATCTATAGATTCAATTCAATACCCATCAAAATTCCAACTCAACTCTTCACAGAGTTAGAAACCGAAATTTGCAAATTTGTTTGAAATAACTAAATACCTGGATAATACAAACTATTCTGAATAATAAATGAACTTCTGGTGGAATCAACATCCCTGACCTCAAGCTCTACTACAGAGCAATTGTCATAAAAACTACATGGTTTTGGAATAGTGACAGGCAAGTAGATCAATGGAATAGAATTGAAGATGCAGAAATGAACCCACAAACCTATAGTCACTTTATCTTTGACAAAAGAGCTAAAAGCTGTCCATTGGATAAAAGCATTTTTAACAAATGGTGCTGTCTCAACTGGTGGTTAGCATGTAGAAGAATGCAAATCAATCCATTTTTATCTCCTTATACAAAGCTAAAGTACAAGTGGATCTAGAACATCTACATAAAACCAGATACAATGAAACTAAAAGAAGAAAAAGTGTGGAAGAGGATCGAACACATGAGCACAGGGGAAAAATTCCTGAAGAGAACAGCAATGGCTTGTGCTGTAAGGTCAAGAATCAACAAATGCGACATCATAAAATCACAAAGCTTCTGTAGGCAAAGGACACTGTGAATAGGACAAAAAGGCTACAAACAGATTGAGAAAAGATCTTTACCAATCCGACATCTGATAGAGGGCTGATATCCAATATATAGAAAGAAATCAAGACCCCTGAGAACCAAATCACCCTATTAAAAATGGGGTACAGAGCTAAACAAAGAATTCTCAACTGAGGAATACCAAATGGCTGAGAAGTTTCTAAAGAAATGTTCAATGTCCTTAGTCATCAGGGAAATGCAAATCAAGACAAACCTGAGATTCCACCTCACACCAGTCAGAATGGCTAAGATCAAAAACTTAGGTGACAGCAGATTCTGGTGAGGATGTAGAGAAAGAGAAACCTCCATTGCTGGTGGGATTGCAAGCTGGTACAACCACTCTGGAAATCAGTCTGGTGGTTCCTCAGAAAAATTGGACATAGTACTACCTGAAGACCCAGCAATACCCAGAAGATATATACCCAGAGGATGCTCCAACATGCCACAGGGGCACGTGTTCCACTATGTTCATAGCAACCTTATTTATAACAGCCAGAAGCTAGAAAGAAGCCAGATGTCCCTCAACAAAAAAATGGATACAGAAAATGTGGTACATTTAAACAACAGAGTAGTACTCAGCTATTAAAAACAATGATTTTACAAATATCTTAGGCAAATGGATGGAACCTGAGGATATCATTCTGAGTGAGGTAACACAATCACAAAAGAACACACATGGTATGCACTCACTGATAAGTGGATATTAGCCCAGAAACTTGGAGTACCCAAGATACAATTCACAAACCACATGAAACTCAAGAAGAAGGAAAACCAAAGTTTGGATACTTTAATCCTTCTTAGAAGGGGAAACAAAATACCCATGGAAGGACAGAGACAAAGTGTGGAGTGGAGTTTGAAGGAATCCAGAGACTGCCCTACCTGGGGATCTATCACAGATACAGTTACCAATCCCAAACACTGCTGTTGATGCCAACAAGTACTTGCTGACAGGAAGCTGATATAGTTGTCTCCTGGGAGGCTCTGCCAGTGCCTGACAAATCACAAAAGTGGATGTTCACAGCCATCCACTGGATTGAGCACAGGGTCCCCAATGAAGGAGCTAGAGAATGTACCCAAGGAGCTGAAGTGGTTTGCAGTCCCATAGGAGGAATAACAATGTGAACTAACCAGTACTCCCAGAGCTCCCAGGGGACTAAACCACCAACCAAAGAGTATGCATGGTGGGACTCATGGCACCAGCCTCTTATGCAGCAGAGGATGGCCTAGGTGGTCATCAATGGGAGGAGAGGCCCTTGGTCCTGTGAATGCTCTATCCCCCAGTGCAGGGGAATGCCAGGGCCAGGAAGAGGGAGTAGGTGGGTTGGTGAGCAGGGGAAGGGGAAAGGGGATGGGGATTTTTGGAGGGGAAGCCAGGAAAGGGGAATAACATTTGAAATGTAAATTAAGAAAGTATCTAATAAAAACAACAGCAACAACAACAACAACAACAACAACCCAAAACAACAACTATATCCAATCTTGTAAGCCTTAAGAAATCTAAATCCTCTGGTGCGAATCCTGGCAGATTTACCATCTAAACTGGTGGTCACTAGTAGCTACATCTTATCCTCCAGCTGTTCCTGCCCTTAAAGCCAGTCCTCTCTCCTGCCTCTTCTCTTCCTCTCTCTGACCCAGAAATCCTGCCTACTTGCCCAGTGATTGGTTTCTTTATTCATTAGTAGGGTCACATAAAGTCCTGAGTACATGATTCACTACTGTCCCAGGCAGTGTCTCCTGGGGTAGGTAGATTATCATCAAAATACAAACAGCACCATGGCTATCCACAACAAATCTCAGCCCGACTTTATGCAGTTGAAGGATAGTGTTTACATAACTATACATATGTTACATAAGCATACAAATGAAAGACCTTATTTTACCAACACAGTCTTTTATCCTGGACCTGAAGGAAAAGGGCTCCCTCTTGGGACTTGTTAAATATGGCTGTAGATTTACTTAGAATTCACTGAGTCTTATAATTGAAACAAAAAACCCCATCTGATATAGGTTTTTTGAATAAGCTATGGCTGCTTCAGTGTTCTGTGGAGCCAGAGTTGTGCTTTAACAGCAAGCATGGATGGTTTCAGTGTCATTTTTTCAAGGTGTCCTTGGAGTGTTCAAAGCAACTGGGCTAGCATGTGGGTAGCCTGGCTTGCCTCATGGCTTGTAGTCTTTCATTTAAGGCCTCCATAAAGGTCGAACATGTCTATCAACAAAGAAGTCAATACACCTTGGACCACAACTGACTTTCTTTTATGTAAAGAGAAAAAAAACAAAAACCCTTAAAATGGATAGTTCAACACAGATGTCTAATTGAGAATTCTTACTAGTGTTCATTAGTGATCAGAGGGTGCTTGATTTGTACCCTGGTGTCACAGAGAAGGTAGGTCCCTCTAATCTCAATAATGCTACCACCACCACCATCATAATAACAATAATGAGGTCCACAGGATTATGTAATAATGAAGGACTCTGAGAATTTAAGCAGGATGAGAAAGCTATTCTACTTGACACCAAAGGCACCCTTACAGCATTTGCTTGATGAGTGTAAAATTGAGAAGCAGAACAGGAGGGACAGGAAGAATAACTGAGCCTTCCCAATAGTGGGGAATGAAACTGCCCAAGTGTTCTTTCCTACAGCATTAATGTTATAGCTCAGCAGCTAGAAGTGCACAGCAGCTGAATGGTACTGCATCTTGTTCTACTCTCCTGTCTCTTCTTGGAGAAGAGGTAAGACTAGAGCTAGATCCATAGTCTGGCATTCCTGTACAATAAAGTCCCAGAGCTTTAAATGAGCTCAAATGTATTTTTCCTTTTGTCACTAGAAAGAGTAAAATGCTAGCCAATTTTCAAAATGATAGAATTTATGCAAAATATTTAACAGGGTCTGGAGTTAGGGAAAAAAATAAAGCAAAGGAAGTGGGTTGGCTTGCAGGCTGCATTGCTTGCTGTGTTGAAGGCTTGCAATTTCACCAAAAGGAACACGCGGGCCTCACATAGAGATGGGAATCTGTTGTCCACTTGGATGATAACTGTTTCTTCCTAAGCCAGAGGGCTGCTTAGATGAATCTCCAAAGGAAGAGAGTGCTGTTTCTTTAAACAGTATCATGAAGGAGTGGCTGTTTTCAGGTTTCTGCAAATGACACAGAACATGCAACCTGATGAAGCTGTGCTCCTTAACTTCTGATTCAAATGTCTTCCACTAAGTAAACAATAAGATGTTTCTCAATGTGAGGATGAGCTCTGGTTCCTTAGCAGTTCCTGCTATCTTTTTCAAAGATCAGGTCTGTTCTTCCAGAACAGAGCAAAGTGGAAAAAGGTAATTTCCTTTCTTACAAAAAGCTTACTATTTAATTTATTCTGTCGCCCTTTTCTTCTTGAGTTAGGGAAGGATACATTGTACTCCGTGCTAATGGGAGGTGCTCCTTTAGGGCAGTTTTCAGTGAATACTTACTTACTTCAATGACAAGATCCAATATAAAAGAGTGTCTCTTGAGTAGACATAGCTCAGTGGTTAGACTCTTATCTTGAATGTATGAGGATCCAGGCTGAATACCTATAATCCCAAAGTGTTTCCCACCATGTTTCCAGCTATTTTAGATAGAATTTTAGAACGTTAATGGTTTGAACTACAGTTAACTTCAAAATAATGTGATCAGCAATGTTTTCCATTAAGCCTCAACACTGAGTATCTAAGTACCAGTTCTAGGTGTTTTCCTTAGCCCATGATATATAACTCAGCTCCTCAGGCCAGAAAAGGAAGCAAATGCATAAGTTAATTAGGCTGTTTACTATTCTCACCAAGGTGTGTGGTCAGGTGTCAGGGTGCTTAGAAACATAATTCAAATTACATATTATTTTATATTATTTAAAAGCCACACATAAAATAAAAATAATCTCAGTAATTTGATTAATACTTTATATTACCACTTTAATGTCTAATTATTAATTTAAGCTTTCCCTGAAGTAAATCACACGTTGGGTTTCTGCTTGTTCTTAGTCCTTCCAACTCTGTCTGCACCACCCTCTGACTCTGACTACATACTTTACGTGTTCAGAGGACACGTGGCGGCACTGCCTAAGCCCTGACCTGAAGATCCCTCACTGTGGTTGCAGAGACTCTGCACGGTATGGCTTTCCTTTCTGCAGAGAACATTCCCATCAACTCTGAGAAGGCAACCTGCCCCTTCCCATGTTACTTCCTGTTCAAACAGCAGCAGAGCATGTTGAGTTTAGGGAACCATGGACTACAGCTTATTTCACAAGCCTGATGACTTTAGCATTAAATCTATCCAGTGGTTATAGTTGGTACTCCAAGGATTTTTCCTCTGCGTTCACTGCAGAGCTGCAGATTTTGTAGACTGGGCTTTCTGTTTAGGCTGCTGACCTCATATGACTGGGCCAAGGAGTCAGACTTCCCACAGGGTGGATAAAACAGTCCTTACTCTCCTAGGACTCACGACTATACAACTTTTGTAAATCTATCAATTTGAGTCTCTCTGATTCCTACTTTTGGGGTGGGGCTGTTGGCTACATCTGTTCTGTCTTATAACCTTAACCCTGATTCCTGGCGTCCTGGACGAGATTCTGAGAACTTTGAGTCAGTGTCTGGCCAACTTCCATGTAGCCTATTTAGATCATGCAAGTTATTCCTGTTTGGTATTATACAGGAGTCAAATAGAATGGTTGTTGAGTTTAAACAGCCTGAAAGCCTTTAAGAAAGACTCATGGCAGCTTAAACAATATAGACCTTTGCTTCTCTGCTGTGGAAGACCCAAAGGTACCTCACAAGTCTGTCAGAAACATTTTTGCTACCCTTCCATCCCCAAAGCATTATCCCTTCCCACATGGCCTGACAGTATCTGCCTCATGGTCTGTGGGGCTGTTTACAGAAACAACATGCATAGAAACTTCCAATCACTGCTCATAATCAGACTTTTCATACAAATGGGGAAGTTCTTGAAGAGTTACAAGACAGGTATTAGATCTGGTTTCTTATGATCCCTTCAATAAGGACGTATGGGGCATGGAAAGTTTATAACTAATGATAGAGACTTTAGTTGACATGAGAAAGCTCTTATTGACTTTGAAATAACACACACACACACACACACACACACACACACACACATATACAACTTTCCACTGGTTCCATTTATCTTTGTAGCTTTCTGAGTTAAAACTACTTCCCAATATGAACCAATTATTTTATTTTGCCATGAGATGGAAGTTTCTGGATATGTTAGGCAATACAGACTCACGTGCTGATGCTGACTCACATGGTGTTTTGTTGAGACAGGACCCGTGGGAGGACACTGTGATGTTTGGAGAAAATATAAATAGGACTCAATGGACAGCGAAGGCTGGCTTGTATAGCTGGCTTTGCAACACTTCCTTAATCTCCAGTCTTTAGTTTGCTTATCTTTGCTTTGTTAAATGAGGCTCGAACTTCTGGTATCCTAGCTGGTCCTACTAAACAGATCCACATCCCTTCATCCTATTTACCATCTTTGCTCCCTTACCATTAGATGGTGAGCTAGACGAGGAGAGAGGGCTTGGGGGGGTTGATTGGTGTTGAAGAGTTTGAAAACTGGTATTAAAAGTAGGTTTTAAAAAATCTAAGCCTACATTACTACATTCAGTGGTTCCTACATATCGCCTATCACCATTGTTATTACCATGATTCTGGTGAGAATAGAGGTGAATTGTAAGGTCCAGGTTAGTAAAGAAAGAGGAAGTGCCCAGGTGCAAATCCTGTGAGCAGCTGCGAGAAACCTTTTAACCTACAGGCAGACAGCTGCGGATGCCTCCGGTACATTGGTTCATTCATTTCCTTTTTTGTTGCTGTTGTTTATTTTGTCATAAACTATGTATTTGTATATTCTGTAGCCACGGAAATGAAAGAATATGGAATGTATAAAAGACTGGCTTATAATATCAAGTGTAACATAAGAATATGAAGTATAAAATAAGCACAAGCTGGAAAATATATATAGAAATTACCTTTTGTGTTATATAAGATACAATGAGTAGCTTTTAGATGGTACTGCTATAATATATAACTAACCAGTATCCCCAGAGCTTATGTCTTTAGTTGAATATGTAGTAGAGTTTGGCCTAATAGGCCATCAATGGGAGGAGAGGCCCTTGGTCTTGCGAAGATTATATGTCCCAGTACAGGGGAATGCCAGGGCCAAGAAGCAGGAGTGAGTGGGTGAGGGAGCAGGGCTGGGGGAGGTTAGAGGGGACTTCGGGGATAGCATTTGAAATGTAAATGAAGAAAACATTCATTTCCTTTTTATGTTGAGAGCAAATATCTGGCCAGCCATTTAAGGGAGGCAGGTTGATTTTGGTTCGCAGTTTGGCCAAGAAGGCATGGCAGCTCTAGTTTGGGGCAGCTGATTTGCTGCTTTCTCAGTCAGGAATGAGAGAGAGAAGGATGCTGGTGCTCAGCTTGCCTTGTCTTTTCCAGAACCCCAGACCCCAGCCTGCGGGATGATGCTGTTCACAAGCAGAGTATGTCTTTTCTTTTCAGCTAAGTCCCTCTGGAAACACCCTCATGGACTTAGCTAGAAGTATATCTCTGTGGTAAATCTAAATCCCGCCATACTGAGAAAGAAGTTTAATCATTGCAGATTAGATTGCTAATTCTTTGGGAGGACGTGAATTCTCCAGCAAATCTCTTAGGAATTAATGTCCTTTATTGTGTAACTTTCTTACATCCTCTGCCTCTCTGTTTCTGACCTCTCAGCGTGAAGTGTTACACTGGGGACAGGAATGAGCAATTGTTCTTCCTCTGGGGAACAATCCATCTCAGATTTCGTTCTGTAGACCTATGGCTCTCAGAAAGCTCTGTTCCCTCTACAGCAGGAGCCTCCAGTTGCCATGGCACTGCGGGATTGTCTCCACTTCAGTCTAGATTGAGTCTCTAGCAGTGTCAGAGGTAACAATGGACTTTGTGGCTGCTGCCCAGACGCTGACCCTCAAGAGCAGCTCTTCTTTCTTGATCTAATGAGTTGGAATGATTCTCAAACGCATCTTCCCAGAGTGTTTCTTTTTATTTATTTATTTATTTTCTTTTAATTTCTTCCTGAATCACTTTTTAGTGAGGCTGGATGCCTTTAGAATGAGTGCTAGCTATTCTGTCCTACTGCCGATCATTTCAGGGTACACCAATTGCTGTTATATTCTGATAACAAAATAGCCCAAAGCAGCAATTGTCAATCAGGGACTTTTGATGTACCAGATTGCCTATTGAACAGAGCCTAGCATAAGGAGAATGACTTCTTTAGATTATTTATCCTCTTACTCAGAAAATAAAAACTATTGTCACTCTGCTGTCCCTGAGATGCAATGTAGTCACACAGGTTAGAAAGGCTCAATGTGATATATTACTGTAAAATGCACTATGGACACCAGCTTCCCCCAGATAAACTGGAGATGTATCTTTCAGCATCATATATTAACTTCAGGCACTGGTTTTTAAATATTTTCACCATTGTTATTTAGATATTATTTAGGGAGTGAAAGTTAATTATTATCTTTGCTCAATAATATTTCAATATTTATAATAAATATGTGAACATATTTAGGATATTCTTTCATTTAAACTGAACCTCTTTCCTATTTGAATTACTCTTTCTTTCTTTCTTTCTTTCTTTCTTTCTTTCTTTCTTTCTTTCTTTCTTTCTTTTCTTTTTTCTTTTTTTTATTAGATATTTTCTTCATTTACATTTCAAGTGCTATCCCATAAGTCCCCTATACCCTCCCCCTGTCATGCTCCCCTACCCACCCACTCCCACTACTTGGCCCTGGCATTCCCCTGTACTGGGGCATATAAACATTGCTAGACCAAGGGCCTTTCTTCCGCAATAATGGCTATTAAGTATTCCTCACTTGAGAATTCTTTGTTTAGCTCTGTACCCCATTTTTAATGGGGTTATTTGATTTTCTGGAATCCATCTTTTTGAGTGCTTTGTATATATTAGATATTAGTCCCCTAACAGATTTAGGATTGGTAGAAATCCTTTCCCAAGCTCTTGGTGGCCTTTTTGTCTTATTGACAGTGTCTTTTGCCTTACAGAAGCTTTGCAATTTCATAAGGTCCATTTGTCAATTTTTGATCTTACAGCACAAGCCATTACTGTTCTGTTTAGGAATTTTTTCCCCAGTGCCCATATCTTCAAGGGTTTTCCCTACTTTATCCTCTATAAATTTCAGTGTCTCTGGTTTTATGTGGAGTTCTTTGATCCACTTAGACTTGAGCTTTTTACAAGGAGATAAGAATGGATCAATTCACATTCTTCAACATGATAACTGCCAGTTGTGCCAGCACCATTTGTTGAAAATGCTGTCTTTGGTCCACTGGATAGTTTTAGCTTCCTTGTCAAAGATCAAGTGACCATAGGTTTGTGGGTTCATTTCTGGGTCTTCAATTCTATTCCATTGATCTACCTGTCTGTGGCTGTACCAGTACCATGCAGTTTTTATCACAATTGCTCTATAGTACAGCTTAAGGTCAGTCATGGTGATTCCAACAGAGGTTCTTGTTTTTTTATTTTTTTGTTTTTTGTTTTTGTTTTTCTAGACAGGGTTTCTCTGTATAGCCCTGGCTGTCCTGGAACTCACTTTGTAGACCAGGCTGGCCTCAAGCTCAGAAATCTGCCTACCTCTGCCTCCAGAGTGCTGGGATTAAAGGCGTGCACCACCATGTCCAGCTCCACCAGAGGTTCTTTTATTGTTGAGAATAGTTTTTGCTATCCTAGGTTTTTTATTATTCCAGATGAATTTGCAAATTGCTCTTTCTAACTCAGTGAAGAATTGAGTTGGAATTTTGATGGGGATTGCATTGAATCGGTAGGTTGCTTTTGGCAGATAGCCATTTTGACTATATTAATCCGGCCAATCCATGAGCATGGGAGATCTTTCCATCTTCTGAGATCTTCTTCAATTTCTTTCTTAAGGATGTGAAGTTCTTATCATACAGATCTTTCACTTCCTTAGTTAGAGTTACACCAAGGTATTTTATATTATTTGTGACTATTGTGAAGGATGTTGTTTCTCTAATTTCTTTTCATCCTGTTTATCTTTTGTGTAGAGAAAGGCCATTGATTTGTTTGAGTTAATTTTATATCCAGCTTCTGCACTGAAGCTGTTTATCAGATTTAGGAGTTCTCTGGTGGAATTTTTAGGGTCACTTATATATAGTATCATATCATCTGTAAACAGTGATATTTTGACTACTTCATTTGTATCCCCTTGATCTCCTTTTGTTCTCTAATTGCTCTGGCTAGGACTTCAAATACTATATTGAATAGGTAGGGAGAAAATAGGCATCTTTGTCTAGTCCCTGATTTTAGTGGGATTGCTTCGAGTGTCTCTCCATTTAGTTTGATGTTGGCTATTGGTATGCTGTAGAGTGCCTTTATTATGTTTAGGTATGGGCCTTGAATTCCTGATCTTTCTAGGACTTTTATCATGAATGAGTGTTGGATTTTGTCAAATGCTTTCTCAGCATCTAAGGAGATGATCATGTGGTCTTTGTCTTTGAGTTTGTTTATATAGTGGATTACGTTGATGGATTTCCATATATTAAACCATCCCTGCATCCCTGGGATGAAGCCTACGTGGTCATGATGGATGATCGTTTTTATGTGTTCTTGGATTTGGTTTGTGAGGATTTTATTGAGTATTTTGACATCGATATTCATGAGAGAAATTGGTCTGAAGTTCTCTTTCTTTGTTGGATCTTTGTGTGGTTTAGGTATCAGAGTAATTGTGGCTTCATAAAATGAATTGGGTAGAGTACCTTCTGTTTCTATTTTGTGGAATAGTTTGAGGAGAGTTGGAATTAGGTCTTCTTTGAAGGTCTGGTAGAACTCTGCACTAAACCCATCTGGTCCTGGACTTTTTTTTAGTTGGGAGACTATTGATGACTGCTTCTATTTCTTTAGAGGAAATGGGAGTGTTCAGATAATCAATCTGATCCTGATTTAACTTTGGTACCTAGTATCTTTCTAGGAAGTTGTCCATTTCATCTCCTTTTTCCAGTTTTGTTAAGTATAGCCTTTTGTAGTAGGATCTGATGATGTTTTGGATGTCCTCAGGTTCTGTTGTTATGTCTCCTTTTTCATTTCTGAGTTTGTTAATTAGATTACTGTCCCTGTGCTCTCTAGTGAGTCTGGCTAAGGGTTTATCTATCTTGTTGATTTTCTCAAAGAACCAGCTCCTGGTTTGGTTGATTCTTTGAATAGTTCTTTTTGTTTCTACTTGGTTGATTTCAGTCCTGAGTTTGATTATTTCCTGCCATCTACTCCTCTTGGGTGAATTTCCTTCCTTCAGTTTTAGAGCTTCTAGGTGTGCTGTCAGGCTGTTAGTGTATGCTCTCTCTAGTTTCTTTTTGGAGGTACTCAGGGCTATGAGTTTTCCTCTTAGGTCTGCCTTCATTGTGTCACATAAGTTTCGGTATGTTGTATTTTCAGTTTCACTTAACTCTAAAAAGTCTTTAATTTCTGTATTTCTTCCTTGACCAAGTTATCATTGAGTAGAGTATTGTTCAGTTTCCATGTGAATGCTGGCTTTCTATTATTTATGCTGTTGTTGAAGATCAGCCTTAGTCCTTGGTGACCTGATAGGATGCATGGGATAATTTCAATATTTTTGTATCTGTTGAGGCCTATTTTGTGACCGATTAGATGGTCAATTTTGGAGGAGGTACCATGTGGTGCTGAGAAGAATGTATATCCTTGTGTTTTAGGATAAAATGTTCTGTATATATCTATTAAGTCCATTTGTTTCATAATTTTTGTTAGTGTCCATGTGTCTCTGTTTAGTTTCTGTTTCCAGGATCTGTCCAATTGTGAGAGTGGGGTAATGAAGTCTCCCAGTATTATTGTGTGAGTTGCACTGTGTGCTTTAAGCTTTACTAAAGTTTCTTTAATGAATGTGGCTGCTCTTGCATTTGGAGCATAGATATTCAGAATTCAGAGTTCATCTTGTAAGATTTTATCTTTTATGAGTATGAAGTGCCCTCCTTGTCTTTTTTGATAACTTTTTATTGAAAGTCAATTTTATTTGATATTAGAATGGCTACCCAGCTTGTTTCTTTGGACCATTTGCTTGGAAAATTGTTTTCCCTCCTTTTACTCTGAGGTAGTGTCTGTATTTGTCACTGAGGTGGGTTTCCTGTATGCAGCAAAATGTTGGGTCCTGTTTGTGTAGCCAGTCTATTAGTCTATGTCTTTTTATTGGGGAATTGAGTCCATTGATGTTAAGAGTAATTAAAGAAAAGTAATTGTTGCTTCCTGTTATTTTTGTTTTTAAAGTTGGGATTCTGTTCTTGTGGCTGTCTTCTTTTAGGTTTGTTGAAGGATTACTTTCTTGCTTTTTCTAGGCTGGAGTTTCTGTTCTTGTGTTGGTGTTTTCCTGTTGTTATTATCCATTGAAGGGCTGGATTTGTGGAAAGATATTATGTGAATTGTGTTTTGTCATGGAATACTTTGGTTTCTCCATCTATGGCAATTGAGAGTTTTGCTGTGTATAGCAGTCTGGGCTGTCATTTGTGTTCTCTTAGGGTCTGTATAACATCTGTCCAGGATCTTCTGGCTTTCATAGTCTCTGGTGAAAAGTCTGGTGTAATTCTAATAGGCCTGCCTTTATATGTCACTTGACCTTTTTCCCTTACTGCTTTTAATATTCTACCTTTATGTAGTGCATTTGTTGTTCTGATTATTATGTGTCTGGAGGAATTTCTTTTCCAGTCCAGTCTATTTGGAGTCTGTAGGCTTGTTGTATGTTCATGGGCAGCTCTCTCTTTAGGTTTGGGATGTTTTCTTCTATAATTTTGTTCAAGATATTTGCTGGTCCTTGAAGTTTAAAATCTTCATTCTCATCTACCCCTATTACCCATAGGTTTGGTCTTCTCATTGTGTCCTGGATTTTCTGGATGTTTTGAGTTAGAATCTTTTTTCATTTTGCATTTTCTTTGATTGTTGTGCCCATGTTCTCTATGGAGTCTTCCGCACCCATGATTCTTTCTTTGATCTCTTGTACTCTGTTGCTGATGTTCACATCTATGGTTCCTGATTTCTTTCCTAGGGTTTCTATCTCCAGAATTGTCTTACTTTGGGTTTTCTTTATTGTTTCTACTTCCATTTTTAGGTCTTGGATAGTTTTGTTCAATTCCATTACCTGTTACTAAGGTCCTCTACCATTATCATGAAATATGATTTTGAATCCAAATCTTGCTTTTCGGGTCTGTTGGGGCATCCAGAACTGGCTGAGGTGGGAGTGCTTGGTTCTGATGATGGTGAGCAGTCTTGGTTTCTGTTGGTAAGATTCTTATGTTTGCCTTTCACTATTTGGTAATCTCTAGAGTTAGTTTTTATAGTTGTCTCTGCCTGGAGCCTGTTCCTCCTGATTCTGTTAGCCTCTGTCAGCTGTCCTTGGAGTCCAGTTCTCTTCTGAGTCTCAGTGGTCAGAGTACTCTCTTCAGGCAATCTCTTCTCTTGCAGGGAAGTTGCACAGAGTTCTGGTGCTCAGACTTGCCTCCTGGTTGAAGATGAAGGCCTGAAACAGGGCCTGTACCAGAAAATGGGACGGTCTGAAGCTCAGCAGTCTGTGAGCTCACCTGCACCTACTGGACTCCGAGAAACCCAAGACACAAGGTGGTTCCCTCACTCTGGAGCTCAGCGTCCTCCTAGGTGGTCACCTCTCCTCTGGTGGGGAAGGTGGCCACATGTCTAGAGCCCGAAACAGGGGTCTGTTTCAGAAGCTGTGTGACTTCTGCCTGTCCCAGAAGCTGTGTTGCTTCTGTCGTCTGCTGCTTACCCTTTTCTGTCTGCAAGCTGATCTTCTCAGACTGGTCTCAGAGGGACCCGGGAGGCAAGATGGATCCCTTACTGCTCTGGGGGTCACAACCCTCCAGGGTAGCCACCTCTCCTCTGGTGGCGAAGGTGCCCTGATGTCTGCCACCCGAAACGGGAGGTCAGTCCCAGAAGCTCTGTTGCTTCTGCCGTCTGCTGCTCAACCTTTGCTGTCTTTGCGCTGATCTGTGCAGATTTGTCTCAGAGGGACCTTGGAGACAAGATCCCTACTTCATTTAAAATGTACAAAGTTTCGAAAGTACAATCCTGGAATAGCTAACAATCTGCTTGTTAGTTAGATCAAAGTATGTGAACTTCTCAGGTTAGTTAACTATAAATTTAAACAGTAGCAAAGAATGTTAGGATACTTAAATAATCCACACATGTCCTTCCCAACGGACAGAACATTATGTTGGCCATTATGAAAGAACATGCTGTCCTGGGAATGATGTCAGTGCTGAAATTTATCAGTTAAGTTAATCTAATTCTGATGGCTTGGCCAGATGACATTATTATATAGTTGAGTAAAGAAAAAAACATAAATCGTTCAAGTAACATATCTCCTCTAGTTAAATTATTAGATTATCAAAAGATGATATAGAACACTTTCTTCAACTTTATAAATATTTATATTGTTATCAATGATTAAAGAAACCACCCTCCTGATCAACTATCTTACTACTAAACACAGTGTAAATCAGAGCTGGGAAATATGGTTCAGTTAGTATAATGTGTGCACAAATTCCTTTGAAACCCTGACCACATGACCACATAAGCTTAAATATTGTGGTACAAGCATATAATACTGGCATGTAAGAAGTGGAGGTAGATTTACTGGGCATATATCCAGAAGATATTCCATCTGGTAACAAGGACACATGTTCCACTATGTTCATAGCAGTCTTATTCATAATAGCCAGAAACTGGAAAGAACCCAGATGTCCCTCAACAGAGGAATGGATACAAAAAATTTGGTATATCTACACAATGGAGTACTACTCAGCTATTAAAAACAATAAATATATGAAATTCCTAGGCAAATGGATGGATCTGGAGGCCATCATCCTGAGTGAAGTAACCCATTCACAAAAGAACTCACATNTCAACCCTATAGGTGGAAGAATAACCATGAACTAACTAGTACCCCCTGGGCTCGTGTCTCTAGCTGCATATATAGAAGAGGATGGCCTAGTTGGCCATCAGTGGGAAGAGAGGCCCCTTGGTTATGCAGACTTTATATGCCCCAATATAGGGGAACGCCGGGGCCAAGGGGTGGGAGCGGGTGGGTAGGGGAGCAGGGCAGGGAGGGGGGAGGACATAGGGAACTATCTGGATAACACTTGAAATGTAAATGAAGAAAATATTTAATAAAAGTTGAAAAAAAAAAAAGAAGTGGAGGTAGAACAGGCTGAAGTTCAGGGCTATCCTGGGCTACATGAATCCCTGTGAAAATAAGTAAGTAAAGAGTAAAAATCAATGTGAGGACTTTTTATTTAATATTCTCTAAACCCAAGCTGATTCATTTGTTTTTATACAGGTTTAAATTTTGAGACAGAGTATCACGATGCAGCTCTAGCTCACCCAGAGCTTGATCTGTTAGACTAGGGTTGCCTGGAACCCACACACACACCCACCTCTGCTTCTTGAGTGCTAGGATTTAAAGGCATGCTCCACAACCTTGGTTCTGTAGTTTTCTGCTTCCTAATATTTTGTGTTATTATTCAAGTGAGAGCGGTGTAGAAAGCTGAAACATTATGGTGCTCATCAGGAGACTGGTTCCTCCTGTTGTACCAGCACCAGCCTTTCCAGCTGTTTCAGTCCTGTATTAGGCCAGAAAGTGTGTGGAGAGATAATGAGGCCATATGCCCAGTCAGTGTCCCATGGCTTTCAGTGCTACATTTGGGGCAATTATTTTATAATTAGGAGCCCCCTTAAATGTTTCTGCATTTAAGTTTCATAGATCAAGCTCATGATACAACAACACATAAGGCTGGTGAGTAAGTACAGAAACTTGGGTTAAGGTAGAGAAGACTTACATTTACAAATTTCAAGTAAGGCAGGAAGGAATAGGGAGACAAAATGATGGAGCAAAATTTTTTTTTATCTGCTAAAATGTGATGTCAGTACTCATGAAACTAAAGAAGAATGGTGGGAGGACTCTTTTTTATTTTTTAATTTTTTTTTATTAGAGAATTTTTCATTATATTTCAAATGATATCCCCAAAGCCCCCTATATGCTCCCCCTGCCCTGCTCCCCAACCCCCCCCCCCCACTCCCGTTTCCTGGCCCTGGCATTCCCCTGTACTGGGGCATATGATCTTCGCAATACCAAGGGCCTCCCCTCCCATTGATAGCCAACTAGGCCTTCCTCTGCTACATATGCAACTAGAGACACAGCTATGGGGGGTACTGGTTAGTTCATATCGTTGTTCCTCCTATAGGGTTGCAGACCCCTTTAGCTCCTTGGGTACTTTCTCTAGCTCCTTCATTAGGGCCCCTGTGTTCCATCCAATAGATGACTGTGAGCATCCACTTCTGTATTTGCCAGGCATTGGCATAGACTCACAAGAGAGAGCTATGTCAGGGTCCTGTCAGCAAAATCTTTTGCTGGCAGGTGTGAGGACTCTTGGTGTGAGGACCCAAAGTGGGTTAACTGAACACCCAATCAACAACAACAGCAACAACAACAACAAATAGAGAATAAGTCAAGTGTCAGGTAAGTGTTTGGATACTTGGATCTAAACTGTCTGGATGCAGCTTTAGACTATTATTCCTGGAAAATATTACATTAAGAAAAGTGTTGGAGGACTATCAAATGCTGTCTTTTATATGTAGGTCCTAATTTATAGTGTTTGTGTGTGTGTGTGCCTGTGTGTGTGTTTATGTTGGTGTGAGTGGAAGAAAGTCGATCGTGAGAATGGATAAAGAGAGGTACTGAGGAGGTGTCAGCGTAATAAGACACATGCAACATCAAGCAAAAGGGAATTTTTGTGGGGCGTTAGGAGGGTACAGAAGTGGGTGTTGAGGAGTAAGAAGAAAAGTAAAGGTGACTAATGAGAAGCGTGTTTTGCTTGAAAATGTCAAAATAAAATGTAATAGTATGTATGCTAATTAAAAACTTTAGAACCCTGTGCTACCTTAAGAAATGGGATCTTTATCTGTAGAGAGGAATGTTGTTATGTCTATGAACTTGGTCTTATAGTCTGGGACAGAGAAAGCCTGGGAAGGGCTGGAACACAGGCATGGAGAAGTGACAGCCAATGGATGCTTTTTATTCTCCCCAGGAACTAAGTTTATTTCTGAAACAGGACTGGAAATGACTGCTCTCTATAAAACAACCTAGTAAAATAGAGCTATCAAAGTAAATATGTGAAAAGCAGTTACTTTCCTATGAGTTGGTATGGGTTTCTGTCATTTGGATCTTAGCTATTTCCCAACGATCCAGTACATCTTGGGGACAGCCTTTCCTCCCAGATTGATCTTAATGGATAAAAGTGACAATTAAACCTTAAGTTCTTCAGAACCTTGGTGAATTGACCAAGTAAATTAGGTGTGACTTAAACTTGTATGTATTGTGTTGGTTTTCAGGAAAATGACCTGACAGCGTCATAGGAGTAGAAGTATTTGAAAGGATTAGGACCTGTGGCCTTGTTGGAGTAGGTATGACTTTGTCAGAGGAAGTGTGTCACTCAGGGTGGGTTTGGGGGTTTTAAATGGTCAAGCCAGGCCCACTGGCTCATTGTGGATCCAGATATAGAACTCTCAGCTACCTTTCCAGCCTCGTGTCTGCCTGTATACCACCATGCTTCCTGCCATGATGATAATGAACTACACCCCTGAAACATGTGCCAGACCCAACTAAATGCTTCTTGATGAAGTTTCTATGGTCATGGTGTCTACTTAGTGCAATAGAACACTGACTGAGACATGTACCTTATATGTATATGTGCTACTTTTTAAGGGAATAAATATAGACCCCTTCAGAAGCAAAAAATTAAAAAAATTAAAACAAAAACAAAAAACTCTCATAAAGGGACTGAAATCCACTAAGACTAATTAGTAAATTTGAGCCTTCACATAACTATTGAAGTGTCAGACATCTGTGTCCTCAGTCATAATAGGGAGTCCCACGTGCACCATTTAAAATATTGAATTCTACACAAGATGAGAGCCTGTAAACATGTGGGCACACACCAGTGATTTCTTTTTCTTTTCTTTTCCTTTTTTTTTCTTTCTTTTTTTTTTTTTATAGTGGGAATCTTTCTGCTGGGAACCCTCAAAGACAAACAAATAAACAACAACAAAAAAATCCCTGTTGTCATGGATTTCAAGCTTACTCTTTGGTGTCTCTTTGAACATCTGTAACAGAATGAGTTTTAAAGTGCTACAGGATTTCCTAGTTGTTGAGAAAAAGAGAGATCCTTTGGCTATAGATCAGTGCACTTTTTCAATAATGAAGGGCTAATAAATTTGGAGCAGGAATTTCATAACCAGTGAGGAAAGTGAAGTAGAGACAGTCATGATTCTTAGGGAGGTAGTTTTGGAGAAGAGTCACCTTCAGCAGTGTCCACAGTGCGCATGTCCCTGGTTCAACACTGGTGAGATCTTTTTAACTCTCAAACTCTCTGTAGATCCTGAAAGATGTTCCAGGTCACACATGGAAACATCTTTAGAAACCATGGAAAAGGAACCATACTGACAACTACTTAAACCAGTTTCAAAGTTTATGTGAATATTGAGACACCAACATAGCTTGTGGGCTCAAATAAAATATTGCAAGTTATAATGACGTACCATTGCAAGTTATAATGACGTACCACTTAGCTCTCCTGGGACAGCATTAGTAGCTTTAAATCTCCTCTAGGTCAAAAGGTCAAATGCAGTGGTTCGTGAAATTCAATTTATACAGCCCTACAAGGCAGCCTGGTTCAAGTTACAGTCATATGTCCCATAGTGTTTCAGTTGATGATGGATTGTGTGGTGGTTTGAAGAATGGTCACCAGATGCTCACGTATGAATTTTTAGTCTCCAATTAATGGGGAAGGATTAGGAGGTGTGGCCTTGTTGAAGGAGGTATGTCACTGATGTCAGGTTTTGAGGTTTCAAAGGATGATACACTTTCCAGTGTGCTCTCTGCCTCCTGCTTCTGTGATGTGAGCTCTCAACAGTTGTTCCATCTGCCTACCACCATGTTTTTATTCTTCCATTAAAGAATAAGCTCAATTAAACTCTTTCTTTTATACATTGTCTTGGTCATGATATCATATCACTAGAAAGGACAACACTAAAATTTCATGTACTATGGTGTCATTACTATATAGTCAAAGGATGTACATAGTAGGGTACATCATCTAATTTTAAGTATGTATCTGTAGTTTTACAACAAAATTGCCTGATGTGATTTTGCAGGACACATTTGTTATGTCCACTGTTAAATGGCACATTATTATAATTAAAACAAGATGGATTTTAATTATTCAGAAGCCAGTAATCTGATTTCAGATGCTCAAATGTCATTTTTGGAGGTCAGGTGTCATGGTACTAATTTCAGTATTTAAAATTTTGGGATAGTAGCATCATAAACTCGAGGCCAGCCTGGTCTCCATAGAGAATTCAAGGCAGTCTTCATTATAGAGTAAGAAAGATTTTCTTGGTTTTAAAAAAAGCAAACATACAAATTAACAAGATGGTGTAGGATTAGCTGCTTCTACAGTAGGTAAGTATTGTGTAGAGTATAGCGCATTCTTATTATCACACATGATTGGATTGGAAAGTTCTACCAGCCTCCTTCCATGACCATAAAGTAGCTGAGCACATTCTAAGGCTAGATACTCATCATTAAAAATATGTTTACTTAGGGTTAAATGTCATCATCAGTACACCACTATTAGACAACTAAATCTATGGGGTCCTGAGTTTGAATTAATAAAATTCTAATTGGGGCTAACAGTCTGGGGAGCAAGGACTGAATAGGGCAGTCATTGAGATAGCTCAACAGGTAAAGACACCAGCTGTCACATCTGATGACTTGAGCTTGATCCCCAATGCCCACTTGGTGGAGGGAGACAACAGACTCCCACAGGTTGTTCTTTGATCTCCACATGTATAGTGTGTCAGGTGCATGTCCTCCCACAAACACAGTAAATAAATAAATAAATGAATGTCAACTAAAGCACTATAACCACAAAATAGATGCAAAATAAATAAAGATGTAGGGGAAACGCTGTGAAAATAATTAGTATATAATTATACTTTACCTTAGAAGTAATTTAAGCCTTAAATATTTGAAAACTGGTAGAGTAAACCATTAGTGGCCATTGCCTTGAGTTAGAGAACTTAAAAGAATGCTAATGCAAATAAAAAGCACTGAAAATAAGCTGTATTTCCTTTCTTTCTTTGGCCACAGTATATTGTTTCTGCATATGCGTGTCATTATGCATACTGAATATCTCCCTTTTTGTCTTAGATACCAATGTGAGAGATGAGATTTATTGCTTCTCTCCATTGTTGACTGCCTCATCTGAGAAGAAAACTATAGATAAAGAAGTATGTGTTGCACAAGTTGCATAGCTCATTATGGCTATTGGTATTTTTTTCTTCTTACATTTTTTTAAATTGGCAAATAAATATTACATATGTAATATATAGTGTAACTTCGTGAAAGATATGAATTGTGGAATGACTAAATCAAACTAATTAGTGTATACATTACCTCACATATGTGTGGTTAGTGATGCATTTAGTTAACAAATGAAAGAAACAGGACAGCTTTTTATTTCTTATCTTCCCATTAATGAAATCACCATCTATTTTCCTTAAAGAATTGCTTCACAAAGTCATAAGAAGATATTTCAGCAATAATTAACTTAACCTCAGATTTTCTTTTTAGTAATTAGCCTAGAATTGCACAAACACAAAGGAAACCTCACTTGAGTAAATTCCCATTATTCTACCCTGGACACCAACTGCTCTGACTGTAGAAGTAGTAAATTTGGTTTGTTGGGTAGGAGATTTCATGCTAAAATACAACTCATAGGATTAAAGGTTAGAGGCCCAGGGCTATGCCTCACCTGTGGGATATCTTCAGGCGATGGGAACCTGGCATCGCCAGCGTGTTAGCAAAATCTTGCAAAATACAGGAGCAGATTTCTTTGTAACCACAAACCCTTCTTGAATGTCAGTTTCCTTAGCATGCAGCAGAGGATTTACCAGGGAGACAGGACAATGAGAAAGTCATGCTCTGTGTTTGCCTCTTGGGTAATGAGAACGCGTGTACTGAAAAATGCCGCAGGCACAGTTATTCTAGGTGTCAGCCGTCTGTGGAAAGGGGATGCCGAAATCTTCCTCTACCAAATAAAGCACTGAAAAAATTTTAAAGCAATTTTATTTTCATTTTTTGAACTGATAATAAACATAAAATTGTCTCCCATCTTTGATTTTGATACAACTCACTCTTAGCATCTTTGTAAGGTTTATACCTGAAAGTCAACACATTATTCTTGTGCGTGTGGGGTTGGTGTGCACATGTGTTTGTGAGGGTCCCATTACTCAAAGGACTCTGTGAGCTGATCTCTTCAGTCAACAGGAAAGGGAGGTTCTTGTCAGCATGCCTTATTAGACTAAGATCTTATATGTTAATTGAGTTGGTTAGGAAATTAAGAAATTCCTGAGCTGATGCTTTTAAAATACATACAAATTTACTTTAGACCATTATTATTTTATAGAAATAAATATCAACCTTGAAACATTTAAGACAAGAAAAGGAAATATGTTGGTTTATCTAGTATTGAATAACCAAGTTCTCCCAAACATGCTTGCTGAAGGCAATACCTGTTATTATCATGTGGGTTTTATGAACCAGGCTTTACTCTTGACTTGACCCCTCTACCAGGTGATTATGGTTCAAGGTCATTAATAAAGAAGTTTCTGAGATTTTAGCTAAGATTGTAGCCACTCAAGGCTTCACCTGGCCTGTGTCCTTGCTTACAACCATACTCATGGTCATTGATGGAGTTCTTTCTTTACCCACAGGAGACTCATCATAAGGAAGTCTTACTACTCGAATAACATAATATTGTAGCAAACTTTTCTTGGAGTATACAGTCCAAGAAAAAGAACATGAGGTGGAAGTCACTAGGTTGTTAATGACATCTCCATAGAAATAACACACCATCATTTTTTTTTTTTTTTGCCTTACTGACCACATCAATTATGTGACTAATTGTGGTAAAAATAAGGTAGGGGGACATATAAGACATGATGATGAGAGTTACTGGGTGAATGTCTAGCCTAGAACAAGAGTCTTAAAGAAATATGACTTCAGTAGATGTGGGTGGTCTGGACAGTTTAGCAATAGAAGTCAAGGTTAAGAGATTGTGAATCAGGATTGGAGACATGGCTCAGTGGCTCATAGCACTTGATGCTCGGCTGAGGGCTCAGATTCTGTTACCCCAGCAGGTAGCACACCACCAATTGTAATTCTTGTTCCAGGGGATTTAAACCCATATCTGGCCTTCATGGGCACCTGCACACACAATACATGGGACCTCAATGCAGGCGCTCACACATATACATCAAATAAAAAAATAAACTTTTTAGAAAAAAAATTTAGAGTCACATATTTTCTTTCATATTATCAGTAAATATGTTTATGGACTAGAAATCTCTGTGTACTTAACTATATTTATATATCATTGCATGTGTATTTCTTCAGAAAAACAATGTAAGAAATCATTATAAAGTCACTGAATAATCTTTTTTGAAAATCTTCATAAAGAATGTCCAGGACCTCCAAATGGTTTGGGGTATGCTGGCTGTCAGTAATGCCTTCATAGAAGCTATAGCATTCACTTCACAAGATTGATAATAATACTTCAGTAGCCTTAGCGTGCGTGGGTGGATCAATTACATAGGTCTTAGAGTTCTTTCTAAAGACATATGCAACATATGTAATGTTTTCACAGTAAAGAATTACATGATGTCAAAAATGTGGTCTTGCTTCAAGTGAATAGAACCATTTCTATTCACTTCCATGCTGGGTAATTGGGTGGACATCAGTTACAAGCATAAACAAAACACACAGAGACATGGGAGATCATCCTAAGGTGGTTGATCTCATACTTTCACCTTTCACTAGAGAAGCAGTCCTTCATCTGGTTCAACAACCCTTTCACAGGGATCATCTAAGTCCACCAGAAGACACAGATACTTACATTATGATTCCTAACAGCAGCAAGATTACAGTTATGAAGTAGCCACAAAATAATTTTAAATTCGGGGTCACCACAATGTGAGGAACTGTATGAAAGAGTCATAGCAATGGTAACGTTGAGAAGTGCTGCATTGCAGTGTGGATACTCATATCTCATTGCCTGTGTTGCCTGGCATGAGTCTGGACAGAGACTCAGAGATCCATACTCACCTTCAGTGACCTTTACCCTGCATGACAGAGTCCAGATTAAGCAGTATAGCTGTATAGGATATCAGACTAGTTTTGAGGTCCACTCTGGGTTTCATGGTCCCCTCCTTTTTCTCATGTTTAGACTTTATACAAAAGGGATATATGCTCTGTGTGTATTGTTGGGAAGTTGTGTGAGATCTTACTATTTCTTCGAGCTTCATGAGAAAACTACTCCAGTATGGGGGTGGGGGTGGGGGACAAAAGCAGTTCTTAGCTTTTTTGCAGAAACGTATTTAATACTCTAATTATAGTGTCCATGCGAGTATGAGGGAGAAAAACAAGCCTGTCCTCAGTTCACCAAATGATGGACTGAGGCAAAGCAGACAAACAAATCAAAACTAACAACAAACAACAACAACAAAACTTTGCCTCTGAAATATGAAAATCCTAGGAGGGAATTCTGCTAAGTTATTGGATTGATTTTGGAGGTAGGGCAGCTTACCCAGCAATCACAAATTTGTCCTGAAAATAGTCATTTTGCTTTCTTATTTACTACAGAATTGGCTTTGGGTTGAAATTTCTAAAGATACAATTGTGTACAGGGGATGCTTTGGGATGTTTGCAGTGGTCCAGGGAACAGAAAAGGATGGGGAATAGGTGATAGGAGGAACTGAGACCCTTCATGGAAGTCTCTTTCCTGAGCTATATTTTAATATCCCAGGGACGGTGTTGATGTATCCTTTAACATTCAGACTCAACCACTGAGTTCCAGTGCGGAGAAATTTTCATTTTTTTTTTTCTTTTTAGAACACTGACATGTCAGAAATATCTGGGAACAGGAGAGACAGAGATTGGAAAATCCCACCCATCCCTATGAAGAGGAAAACCCAAAGAATGAAAGGAAAAGAGGAAGTATTTAGGCTGTTTGGGTTCTATTTAAAAATCTACGCTTTGGAGATTTTCTGTGTATTTCCCAGCTGCTTTGTATGCTGAATAATACACATTTGCAGTTTTGTCTTACCCCCAACTGTAGAGCTAAGGGTGGACAATAGATGTTATCACAGAGCAGTGCTGTCTCCCCCAACAGCTGCCTCACCAAAGCTCTCAGCAGGGTGCTGGGAGATTGGAGCATCTTTCCTTTTGGTGAATGCGGCTCAAATGAAGGGAAGCTTTACCTGCCTGGAATACCCTGCTTATTAAAGCTTTCTTTAGTGACAGGATGCTATCACCGAAGGACTTTTTTAATTGTTTTCTCCAAGCAGCTTGCAATGTGTAATTAGGCTTCAGCTAAAAGGCTTTAGGTTAATTTAAAACAGATGGCTCTGCTGTGGCTGAGAGGGACGATGCTGTTCTGCTCATATCTTATTTCAGTGCAGATCTGTCCTCTGCCGTGGTGTTGATGTAGTCACGGAGGTGACCCCAGCAGGCCTGTGTGTCCTTGATTGGAAACACGCCAACCATCTGTCTAGGGTAGATAATCTCCACGTCACAGGCCCGAGTTCACACCTTCGGAGTTCATGCAATGCTGATATGGATTTGAAACCTGGAATTTTATTATGAATTAATCAATAGCAATAGCTTTCATGTATTAAAAACACACCTGCACCCGGTGTAGCAGGTTACAGGTTACATCATATCAGAGCTGAAATGGACCACAGAGCAAAGACTTTTCCACTCTAATATGAATCAATGAATGATCAGAGAGGGGTGCCACAAACCCAAAGTAACCCAGATTTTAAAATTGAGACAAAATCTCAACTTTCAATTTTGAGTCTTCTACTTGTTTCCCCTTCTTGTTCCCCCAAATGGAGTATATTTATGAATTAATGTCTAACTCTTTGAGTGTAAGAAATGGAGGTCTGAGGAGTTAGTTTGAATAAGAGGTGGGAATAAGCCGGGTGGTGGTGGCACATGCCTTTAATCCCAGCACTTGGGAGGCAGAGGCACGCGGATTTATGAGTTCGAGGCCAGCCTGGCCTATAGAGTGAGTTCCAGGACAGCCAGGGCTACACAGAGAAACCCTGTCTCAAAAAACCAAAACAAAAAACAACAACAACATAAAAAAGAGTTGGGAATAAGCATTTATATATGGGTTGAAAATTCTGTCTTATGCTACAGAGAGTATAGTCTGTCCAATAACAGAAGACAGAAAAATGACTTTGTTGAATGACCAAAGGACACTAAAGGACACCTACAAGCCAACGTGTTTTTCAGCTGCTTCCCATTTCCCTCCATTCCCTCGGCTCTACCATTTTCAGTCTCTCTCCATCCCTAGTGTCACTGCCATGCCTCAGGGTGGTTGGTCTGGGCTCAACACCTTTGCGCTTCTCCTCCGTGGTCTTTCCCTCCAGTTCTCACATCCTGTTTTGGGTTTCAGTTTCTTCTCTATTCTGGCGTCAACCTTGTTACGATTGAGCGAAAATCTGTAAACACCCGAGAACGCTGTCTGAATGAAGCCTGAGAGCATGACAAGGACGTCTCAAGAGTGACTATTTTCCCCCAATTATTTTACCATTAAAGAAAAGCTCTCTCTTGTTCTGACAAGTTTAGTCTTTATATTATGGTCTTTTAGTAAACTTCCTCAGTTTTTCATTTCACCTGGAATATGTCCCCTGTGTTTACCTTCTCTTGATAGAAGAGAAAAAGCTGTTTTTCTGAGAAGTCTTTTACCCCCTGTTTTAGAAAGAGAAAGCTGGTACCTTAAAGGTATTACTTTAAAAATTCACATTATAGTTTCACAAAACTATGCTTTATAGAAGCTGTTTTGAAAATCTATATATTTTATTGACCATTTCTGCTAGTAGAAAAAAAATCAATTTGAACCATCCTTTGAAATGCTCAGAGATTATATATATTTACTTTTAAAATTCATAAAAATAAAAATTTTGGAGAAAAACACAATGATACAATTGCTTAGGAAGATGTTAAAGATACTCAGCATTTATTTGATAAAAGGAAATAAAGTGAATAGCATTTATTAGTTTAAAAACATCTTTAGATACAAAATACTTGCAGAGAAAATCAAATATTGGTTGTAATTGGGAGGCTGGTTTGTCATTAGACCTAGCAATTTATGGGATGACAAAGACCTTAAGTGTTTATGAACATTAAGTGCCATTACTATGTAGGTGAGAGCATCATCCATAAAAGAAATTCCAAACTGAGGATACATGTTATGAAAATAGAGCACAAAATGGTAAAAGACCCACTTGAGTACATTTTATTAATAGTACATCATAGCTTATGCTATTTTTATTTTTACTAGCTCTGTTTTACCAATATCTGTCATTGGAAACAGAATAAATGTCTCTGTATATTGCTCGGGGCTGTTTTCGATAGGACTTTGTGTACACTGACGACCACAGAGGGAGTTTCAGTTGAAGGCCAAAATAGAAATGGCATGGTTTACAAATCTTGTTACATTCATTTTCAAAAGCAGTGTAATTGTCTCTTTGAAACTACAAAACAAAACACTTTTTTTTTTACTATTTATTACTCAAACATGTTTGCCACCTTTATTCTCAAATGCTACTAATATTTTAGATTTCTAACTAGTGCACAGAAAAAAATATTTAGGGCACAAGATGGAAGAATAAACGCTTGTGTTTGTTATGAGACCACTAAAGCTAATGAGAATAAAGCCCTACCCCCAATGGGCCCAGATAGAAGTTGAAAAATAAAATGATTGTGCAAAATGAAACTCAAGAAGGATTTTAAGGAAATGAGGAACATGTCACCTGTGTGCCTTTACAAGCTTGGTGCTAAGTCAGCTTGGAAAGGGACATTTTAATAGAGTTGACACTTAGGTACTTCGAAAGTAGAAACACATCTTCTTGCTCCTCCATGGTCATAGTGATACCTTCGGTGATTTCCATTCGTGATTGATTTTAGGAAGGTCAAAACCATGCATCATACGGTAGCTATATTTCTTGATTCAAGTTTTCAGTCAAGTGGACCATTCGTGGTAGTCCTGGGCCCTGGACACGTTTGAAGTTTATGGAACTTATTTTAGCTTTTTGAATTGCTTAGTGAGTGCAATAAATTTCATTTCAGTCTCATCACTAGCATATTCCTTTCTGCCTTAATCGACAAGCCTGTGCACTTTATTAACAAGAAATATTTCAGTCTTTCTTTTGGGAAGGTTCTAGTGGACTGAGGTGAAATTCCAGGTGTGCAAACTCAAACTGCATTCCTGATCCAATTTGTTCCCTGCCTGTCTTTGTGAGTTGGACAATAGGAGCTAACTCTCAGTGTCTCATTTTCTCATCTGTAATTGCATAGGTTTGAGTGAAAATCTAGTAATATGCTACTTAAAAACCAACATCACAGTAAGGGCCTATAGCAAACGCTTCATAAATACCACTTTGGTTGGTTATGATGCACGAGGCTCAGTGGTACCCGGTTTCCTTTATAAAAGAAGTCACAGTGCAATACTGATATCACTAAGGCAGTTGTCTCCTTTCACTTACTGTCAACTCTTTGAGGGTAGAGGCATGGATACTGTCTTACCTCATGACTGATCTCCAGTTGCTCCTAGCAGACACAAGAGCACCTAGCCCACAGAAATTCTAACAGTTCTCAAGGAATGACTGTTGTCAAATGAAAGTCTGCAGATGAAAGCTTTGATTTGACTTTTAAACATATAATCTGGGCAAGTTTGTGTGTGAATTTTTCTAAAACGTATGTCCTTTCCTAAATAGTGTTCTCTTTGTTACCTACACAAAATAGAGAAGAAGAGAACAGCTTTGATGTGACGCTTAGCTGGGTGTGACAGCATCTGGATGGAGGGCCAAGTCTGGATGCTTACTTGTCATAGGGCCCTGGCTCTTTGCACTCCAATCTCTCAGTTCCATAGTAGGAAGAAGAGACTAGTGTGATCTGAAAGTCCTGCACACAGCTTGCTTACTTGGTTGGTACCATGACAGGAGATAGTTACAAGGCTGTGTGTGACAAGATTAAGACAATAAACACTGTCTAGGGATGAGATGCCAATTCTTAGTGGGAACCTTCCAGCTCACTCCTAACCCTCAGCCATGCCATGACCCCAATGCAGAGTCTAATGATGTGCAAACTTCAAGTAAATAAAAGACAAAAAGACACTCTCAAAAGAAAAACCCTAAGTCATCCAACTCAACTGTTTCAGATGACTCTGGACCATAGGCTCATCCACAGCATCTGTGGCATCTTTTCACCAGCAACTAAGAACATACAGCTTGTTAGATCATTTTCTGACAGTGGATTTCTGT